>JARPMJ010002652.1:5000-40000 GCA_033366665.1 Phoxinus dragarum
GAAACATGGGTGTAAAGATAGTTCTTGAATTTGTGATCAAATGTCAACAATAAGTGATCGATGCGCGTTCAGGGCGTGTTTGCTGCACTGCAGATCGGTGACGTCACGATCATCCGAGTAGGAAAGATCGATTCCTCGATTTTAATCGGTATCGATTCTAAAGTCCCACTCCCGAGAATCAATCTTTTAACTTTAGTTGTTTTTAGTTGACTAAATTGATCTTAACATTATTTCTAGCTCATGCCATCAAATAATCACAATAAGCTTTGTTAGTTATGATTTTAAACAAAGTATAAGCTTTCATATCCAGTCAGTTTCATCAGTAAGTTAGTTCAGTCAGTAATTGTGTGTTGGTGTGTGACAGATGAACTGATCATCTCTTCTTCTTTACTACTAACGTTAGTTACAGCAGCAAATGAACATCAGAAGGAATGTTGAAATATTCAGAACAACTTCCTGAAATCGATCATGTCATGTAATTGGTCAATCAGTGTTTCAATCGCGGAAAATCGCCAATAAAACCGCTTGAGAACAATAATGTCATGTAATTTACCTCAGACATTTAATGACGATAAACTCGATAGTTAGCTAGTAAACTGTAGAGAGGAGCATTTGATAAATATATGTGCTATACGGTATTCATTACATTTTTACTGAACTTCACTTTAGGCTTCAAAAGAATGCTCTTCAGAAACACTACGGGTGACGTCACACACACTATACAGTCTATGACCTGTCCTGTAATATTACAGTAATGCACAGCTGTGTTCCTGTAGAGTTCACAGCTTCAGTTGGAGATATTTTATTTCTTGAGATAAATTGTACTGCATCTGATGTATAGTATATTCAAATGAATGGGGATTGATGATAATTGTGTAATTTGTGCCGGTGTGCCTCATGACTACAGTGATCAACAGTGTAGCGGCGGGCCGCGGGAGTGATGCTGTGCTCGTGTTTATATATGAATGTGCTCTTGTGTTCCAGACTCCAGTAACAGCCTCACGTCACATGTCTGGTTTTAAATAATAGTCGTGTTAAATAAAGGCTGATTTATCACTAATAGCCGGTTGTTTCTTGTGATTGGCACAGAGGATGTTGGCGATGAAGGCGAGGAGGAGCGCGAGTGCATTTCCTACAGCGTTAGCATCGACATCCACTACGGCTCAAATCTAACAGGTGACGAGCGTCAAACATCTGATCCTGATCTGTGCGTGTGTCTGCTAATGTGATCCTGATCCTGATCGGTCTGTCTGCTAATGTGATCCTGATCTGTGTGTCTGCTAATGTGAACGTGGTCCTGATCTGTGTGTCTGCGAATGTTGATCCTGATCCTGATCTGTGTGTCTGCTAATGTGAACGTGATCCTGATCTGTGTGTCTGCTAATGTTGATCCTGATCCTGATCTGTGTGTCTGATAATGTTGATCCTGATCTGTGTGTCTGCTAATGTTGATCCTGATCTGTGTGTCTGCTAATGTTGATCCTGATCTGTGTGTCTGCTAATGTTGATCCTGATCTGTGTGTCTGCTAATGTTGATCCTGATCCTGATCTGTTTGTCTGATAATGTTGATCCTGATCTGTGTGTCTGCTAATGTTGATCCTGATCTGTGTCTGATAATGTTGATCCTGATCTGTGTGTCTGCTAATGTTGATCCTGATCTGTGTGTCTGCTAATGTGAATGTGATCCTGATCTGTGTGTCTGCTAATGTGAACGTGATCCTGATCTGGGTGTCTGCTAATGTTGATCCTGATCTGTGTCTGATAATGTTGATCCTGATCTGTGTCTGATAATGTTGATCCTGATCTGTGTGTCTGCTAATGTTGATCCTGATCTGTGTGTCTGCTAATGCTAATGTGAATGTGATCCTGATCTGTGTGTCTGCTAATGTGAACGTGATCCTGATCTGTGTGTCTGCTAATGTGAACGTGATCCTGATCTGTGTGTCTGCTAATGTGAACGTGATCCTGATCTGTGTCTGCTAATGTGAACGTGATCCTGATCTGTGTGTCTGCTAATGTGAACGTGATCCTGATCTGTGTCTGCTAATGTGAACGTGATCCTGATCTGTGTGTCTGCTAATGTGAACGTGATCCTGATCTGTGTCTGCTAATGTGAACGTGATCCTGATCTGTGTGTCTGCTAATGTGAACGTGATCCTGATCTGTGTGTCTGCTAATGTGAACGTGATCCTGATCTGTGTGTCTGCTAATGTGAACGTGATCCTGATCTGTGTCTGCTAATGTGAACGTGATCCTGATCTGTGTGTCTGCTAATGTGAACGTGATCCTGATCTGTGTCTGCTAATGTGAACGTGATCCTGATCTGTGTGTCTGCTAATGTGAACGTGTTTCAGCCTGGCGTTGATCAAGCGCACGGGAGTCATCGACGCGGATAAGCCGATCTCCACTCAGGTGCGTGTTCTGACGCTCAGCGAGGACTCCCCGTACGAGACCCTGCACTCCTTCATCAGCAATGCTGTCGCTCCGTACTTCAAGTCCTACATCCGGGAGTCTGGCAAAGCCGACAGGTAACGTCTCCTCCCACATCATTCCTGAAGGGGGCGCTCACTTCAGAGTTCACATCTCCTGATCGTTTACTCTCCCTCGTCATCATGATCGTGTGCTTCTGTCTTCAGTGGAAGAGAAGGTGTGTGAGGAACACACTCCAGATGTTCTCCATATAGTGTCTCCATATAGTCAAAGTCTCGATCCAGCCGAGATCCCGATCCTTCCAGGTTGAAAGGTCAAGCGTGACGTCGGCGGAAGTACCGACCCAGTGTTTATAAAGTGAACGTGCAAAGACGGAGGCAAACGCCTTTTACAACTAAAAAATACTAAATAAAAGGTAAACCAACGCTGTCGGGTGATCTTGAAGTTGGAGGAGAATGAGGAACACGCTTGACCTTTCACCCTGATGATGTAATGTGTGCCGCATCACAGCGAGTGCAAGACCAGCATCAGTGGTTAAAAGTGTATAAATGTTTATTTCTATATAAAATGGCCGCTGGTGTGTCTAGATGAGACTCTTATTCCTCGGCTGGATCGTGAGAGACTTTGAAGCTGAAACTCACATCTGGACCTTCGACCCGCTGGACCATTGAAGACACTATATGGAGAACATCTGGAGTGTGTTCCTCACACACCTGCATTTCTGTTCCACTGAAGAGAGAAACACATGAACATCTGGGATGACGTGGAGGAGTGTAAACTATCAGGAGATGTGAACTAACTCTAAAGAAGCTTTTCAACCAAAGAAAGAAACTCGTCCAGTCGTGACGCGGCTGTATTTTGTATATGTACATTTCTGAAGTGCATAACTGGACAGTTTCCTCTGATAACAGAACACTGTAACTGTGAAGTGGACTCATGCTCTCTCTGTAAAGCTGTAAACGTGAGTTGAGTTGTGTGTGTGTGTGTAGGGACGGAGATAAGATGGCCCCCTCGGTGGAGAAGAAGATCGCGGAGCTGGAGATGGGGCTCCTGCACCTCCAGCAGAACATCGAGATCCCCGAGATCAGTCTGCTCATACACCCCATCATCAGCAACGTGGCCAAGCAGTGCTACGAGCGCGCGGAGAAGCCCAAGGTCACCGACTTCGGGGATAAAGTGGAGGATCCCAGCTTCCTGAACCAGCTGCAGTCCGGCGTCAACCGCTGGATCCGGGAGATACAGAAGGTGTGTGTGTGTGTGTGTGTGTGTGTGTGTGTGTGTGTGAACCAGCTGCAGTCCGGCGTCAACCGCTGGATCCGGGAGATACAGAAGGTGTGTGTGTGTGTGTGTGTGTGTGAACCAGCTGCAGTCCGGCGTCAACCGCTGGATCTGGGAGATACAGAAGGTGTGTGTGTGTGTGTGTGTGTGTGTGTGTGTGTGTGTGTGTGTGTGTGTGTGTGTGTGTGTGTGTGTGTGTGTGTGTGTGTGTGTGTGTGTGTGTGTGTGTGTGTGTGTGTGTGTGTGTGTGTGTGTGTGTGTGTGTGTGTGTGTGTGTGTGTGTGTGTGTGTGTGTGTGTGTGTGTGTGTGTGTGTGTGTGTGTGTGTGTGTGTGTGTGTGTGTGTGTGAGTGAACCAGCTGCAGTCCGGCGTCAACCGCTGGATCCGGGAGATACAGAAGGTGTGTGTGTGTGTACACCAGCTGCAGTCCGGCGTCAACCGCTGGATCCAGGAGATAGTGTGTGTGTTGCAGTCCGGTGTCAACCGCTGGATCCGGGAGGTGTGTGTGTGTGTGTGTGTGTGTGTGTTGCAGTCCGGCGTCAACCGCTGGATCCGGGAGATACAGAAGGTGTGTGTGTGTGAACCAGCTGCAGTCCGGCGTCAACCGCTGGATCCGGGAGATAGTGTGTGTTGCAGTCCGGCGTCAACCGCTGGATCCGGGAGGTGTGTGTGTGTGTTGCAGTCCGGCGTCAACCGCTGGATCCGGGAGATACAGAATGTGTGTGTGTGAACCAGCTGCAGTCCGGCGTCAACCGCTGGATCCGGGAGATAGTGTGTGTTGCAGTCCGGCGTCAACCGCTGGATCCGGGAGGTGTGTGTGTGTGTGTGTGTGTGTGTGTGTGTGTGTGTGTGTGTGTGTGTGTGTGTGTGTGTGTGTGTGTGTGTGTGTGTGTGTGTGTGTGTGTGTGTGTGTGTGTGTGTGTGTGTGTGTGTGTGTGTGTGTGTGTGTGTGTGTGTGTGTGTGTGTGTGTGTGTGTGTGTGTGTGTGTGTGTGTGTGTGTGTGTGTGTGTGTGTGTGTGTGTGTGTGTGTGTGTGTGTGTGTGTGTGTGGCAGTCCGGCGTCAACCGCTGGATCCGGGAGATAGTGTGTGTGTGTGTGTGTGTGTGTGTGTGTGTTGCAGTCCGGCGTCAACCGCTGGATCCGGGAGATACAGAAGGTGTGTGTGTGCGCATTACCTGTACTGAAGGACTGCTAGGATAAAAACAAGGATAACATGAAGTTTTATGTCAGAGGCTGCGTGTACATTACCCTTGGAATTATAAGGTTATATCTGACATTTTTGTAAAAATTTAGTTATTCACATATTCTGTGACCACTTCTTTACATTATGTGATGTTTTTTTTTTAAGTTGTGTACATTTTGGAACTTTTTATTTAGAAAAGAAAAGGTTATTTCTACACAGTCGAATGGAATGCAAAAACTTTAAAGCTCAATATCTCATAACCAGTCAGAATGCAGATAGAACTTATAATTCCAAGGTGGCGATTAGGAATTTAAAATGCACTCAATGGAAATGTAAATTTCGCATAACATTTGTCTGAGACCCCCTTTTTCCCAAGAAAATATTGTTGTGGCAAAAATTCATCAAACAAACATCACTGCGTAAGGGAGACTCAGAGTCAAATTATAAAATAGAAGTATTTATTCTTGCAAGAATAGGAGCAGTCTAATACACAGTTGTTACCCTGTGCAGAAGAGTGACACACCCCCAGACAGACTGAACCAGCTTTTATCTCCGTTCCAAGGCCGTCTTCTGCCAGAGCCATCCTACCAGTAGTTTTCCATAGACTAAGCCCTCCTTCACCAAATGGCCTTCTGACATCTAGGTCAGAGGTCCTTGTTCGTCTGTTCTCTGGAGTGTCTCTCCCTTCTGCCTTCCCAGGTACATAAAAAGAATCTTCTCTCACTACAAGTGAGAGTCACACATGTGACATTCTTTGAATCATCTATCTTTTACTAAAGATCAATGAATATCATAAAATAGCCACTACAATATTTTAGGGCCCCCTTCACATTTAATGATATTATCGCTCTTGTAAGCTTGCAGCAATGATGACATATGTTGTTTTCAAACTAGGGATGCACCGATCCACATTTTTTCACATCCGATCCCGATACCTGAATTTGGATATCGGCCGATACCGATACTATTCCGATACCAGAGCTGTATTTGCTTTAATTTTATTATTATCATTCTTCTTGATTTTATATGATGCTGAAATAAACTCCTCTCAACAGGCAAGTATGATATGTACGCATGTATGTCCCAAAAGGCAACTTGAAGTATAAGGTCAGAAAAACAGGAAATCCTGTTAACAGGAACAATCCTATTCTGAAAACAAATATGCAACTAAGGAACACACACACTAGGGCTGTCACTTTTGAGAAAAATCAAATTCGAACGGATATCAAATACCAGCCTATGTATTCGAATATATTCGAATATCTATTCCCATATACCCCCGTCCCCCCCCCCCCTCCCCCGCGCGCGCGTGCGGAGAAAAAAAAAAAACGTCAGTCGAAACTTTACTAACAGTTTGACAGTCATAAACAGGACTCCCAAAATTACACTTGACTCATATCTCCAAATAAACCTTGCTTTTACATGTGCATCTGCACGGTGCCGACCAGTTGTGCAGGAAAGTATGCATACGATGTTGGACGCCTGGCGATGCTCTGGCCGTCTGCTGCGTTTCTGGGGCTGTTTAAACCAGACACTTCATGCGTTTTCTCAGATCGGATAGCTATCAAAACGATTCCATTTACACCTGGTCACATAGGCCTAAATGTGGTTTAAACCGGATATAAGTCCGATCTTCAATTCCCGCGCTATATGCAGATTTAATGGATTTAATGTCACCGAAAGCGATATGAGCTGCATTTTATTGATCATCAGCTACCAAAGACTGCAATAAGAGAGAGCGGCAGCCCTGGTAAGATCATTTCGTTTCTTTACTTTTAATGAAGATTATTATTATTGTGTGTTAAAGCGTCTGCGACTTACTTTCACTTTGATTTGCGATAGTTTGCACATTGGCTTGGCGCTTGATGAATAGATCATCTGCGGTGATGCGTGTTGCAGCGCGCCGTCATATCGGACTATAACATAGCCTATATAGCCTGTAACACGCTTTCAAAATAACACCCTTTCAAAATAACACGCTTTTTTTAAAATGAAAAGCAAACGGTCTTATCATAGACTGTAAAAATGCGCTAGACATGGCACTTTAAAAACCGAATAGTTTATTTGAAGTTCGATTACGGATATTTCACGTCATGTTCGAATGCATATTCGAATATCGAATAAAAAGTGACAGCCCTAACACACACACTATCAATAAAACTGTACATCTGAACAGCATAAAATCAAGAACACTGGCTCTTGTAGAATCAACAAATCATGTTTTTAAAATGTAAAATATTTGAAAATAAATATAAGAAAAGTGCAATAACTGTAAACATATTTTACACACACACACACACACACACACAGTCAAACAAACATACACACACACTTATTTACACACACTCACACACTATCAATTATGCGCTTCTTGAGGCACACGCGCGCGGTTCTCTTGCTCTCTCTGCCGTGCACGCGCTACGCGGTTTGGAGCACAGTCTCTGTCTCGCGGGCGCGCTCGCTCTAGATTCCGGAGGTTTTAACTAATTCGCGGGCATCAGTGAGCCGCTATCATGAATGACTCCAGAATTGATTCCTGACGGGTCCCGTTGTCTTTCTGCCCCCTGGCTAAAAAATCATCGTGCTCTTTTACGTGGTGCTTTTTTAAATGTTTTATGGCGTTCGTTGTGTTGTACGATGCGAGGGAGCTTCCGCCTCTATGCATTACAAGCTTTGCAAACATTGCACTCTGCGGTGTTTCCAGTTTGTGAAGTATTTCCACACAGAGCGGAGATGTTTGCTAGCCACAATGCTGCTCAATGCTATCCTGCTCTAGCTGGCTGCAAACTGCGGAATGGCTTTCCTGGTCGGGGACGTGTCTCATAACTCTGAGTCTCATTGAGCCGCGCCTCCGTTCAGGAAATCCATTCCACAGTTTGCAGCCAGCTAGCAGACTCGCCGGCGGGAATCACTTTTGGAGTGATTTCAGCAGACAACGTTAAAACGCAGACATGGCTCATGGATATCGGATATCTCCGCAGGTTGGATCGGGAAAATCCGATACGTGAATTACGCTGGTATCGGCCCCGATACCGATACTGGATCGGATCGGCCCCATCCCTATTTCAAACAAACTGTATGTTTACTATAACCAGATATGTTTATGCACAAATAATAGCCTATAATATTGAAAATACAATAACAAAAACATCAGTAGCCCCTTTATAATTTAAAAACATAGGCCTAGGAGTAGCCTATAAACTGGCCCTATTTGAAATGCAATGACACAAATATTCACACTGGTGTGTAGATAAAAAAAAAAAAAAGAAAGAATATAGGCTAATAAATGCCTGCTGTCTGGGGCCTCACTACTTGCATGTTATTTGTGAGGCTTTATTTTTTAGGCTTTTGGCGCTATAGCGAGCGATAATAAACTTGCGTTTATTAACAGAATAATGCGTCTTTCGGAAGAACATTGTAGCCGGAACTACTTCTCTCTGTGTGCGTCTATGACGAGTCACGCGGCTCCTGGGCTACTCCGCATCCGAAAAATAAAATGGTGTAAAATCGTCCCAATGTAAACACTTATTATAGGAGTACCAGTGGCTCAGGATAAGACAAAAACACGGATTGGAAAATGGATTCATGATGAACTCGCTCGTTATATAAATTCTGTAAATTTTGAATAGAAAAAAGGCAAGGGCTTTTATTTAATGCTCATTGCTCAGTAGTTTTCAAAATATGACGCGACTCCCCCACAGAGCTCGCTGACGCCCCCTTGTGGACCGCGACCCCCTGTGGGGAACCGATGACATAGAGGACGCGGTGTGTGTTTGGACAGAAGACGAGACAGAGTTCTTTATTAAACTCATAAAAGACTAAATAATTCCAGGAATACTGGATTCTAAACCTCACAGAAACGCCACAATCGAGACCTCGGAGAACTCCTCATATGAGCCGCTCTCAGTATAAGAGTCCTTCCCTGCCATTAATGCTGGATAACACACACACACGCCTCCTTCCGTTAATAATAATAATAATAATGTCCAGTGCGGTGGCTGTGATATATAAACCTACCAACGGCCGTTGCCATGATTTATTGAAGGACTTAATGACGTTCTAGTCGCATAACATCGGTTAATAAAAACGCCGTCATTTCGCAATAGTTTTGAATTGATATTTTGAAGGGGGGAAAAAACGCACAAGTTTTGCGCAAATCTGTAATGGAAACGCAGCTAGTGCCTGTTGGTTTTTACATTACAAGCATCTTTTGGCCATATAAATATCAGCGTCTGCACCAAACTGCATATGTTTGCTCAGTTTAAGCCTCTGAATAAAATGTAGCCATTCTCACTATATGAGCCATAAAAGCCTGATGAATATAATATTATACTCAAGAAATATTTTTAATAAAAGTTCAATAAACTGTTCCGTTTAAAAAAAGAGCTTTTTCTGAATGTTATGTCCTGCGGCGTGCAGGAACGAGCCTCAATGGTTCTCATGTGTCCAGAAAGCGTCCGATTTATTTTATTTAAACAATCTTTTCTCACACGATTAGCGCTGCAGTCCGTCTGATCTAGAGGCGTTTCGCACGGCTGAGAGTGCCATATTGCTCTTAAAGATCCACGTGTGTGTGTGTGTGCAGGTGACGAAGCTGGACCGCGACCCGGCCTCAGGAACGGCCCTGCAGGAGATCAGCTTCTGGCTGAACCTGGAGCGAGCGCTCAACCGGATCCAGGAGAAGCGGGAGAGCCCCGAGGTCCTGCTCACTCTCGACATCCTCAAGCACGGCAAACGCTTCCACGCCACCGTCAGCTTCGACACCGACACCGGTGAGCGTCCGGCGGTCACGGCCCCTCCACTGACGTCCAGCACTACATTTAAAAACTCCTTGAGTGCCATGTGCCCGTGTCGAGTGACCACAATACCGGAAGTGGTGCGTGCCACGTACGGGAATACATGGACCGCATTATTGCACCGTTTACTAAGGCTATGCAATACATTTAAAACCATTTACAATCATAATATAGCAGAGTCAGGGCTCGCAAAATTTCTAAATCGCTGGTAGCCCTTCGGGCAGGCACTCTTCAGATTTTGGTAGCCCGAAATGAATTTTACTAGCCCACATAAAAAGACTATTTTTAATGTAGAAAATTGGTTAGGAGTCAAACCATGAATCAAAAACTTTTTCAAAACACAAATATCAACAGTTGGATATAAAATAATCAAATTAGAATCATCAATACAAATATACATCTGGTTCTCTGAAGTGAAATGTGTGTGACCAGTGTGGAACATGAATCTGTCTGTGGTCAGCCCCCAATGAGGGTATGATAAATAAAAAAAATAAAAAAAAGGTAACACTTTGGGTTAGGGTCTAACGCTCACAATTAACTAGTTTCATTAACATGCAGATGGCAGGGTTTTATCATCACTGAGGTCCCAAATGTGAGGTAGACTAGTTAGGGGTGTTCGGGGGCCAATCTGCAATAATTTTCTCGGGGGCCCGAGAAAATTTTGATTTCCCTGATCTACATATGTGCATTTTAAGATGTTTTGAATGCCAAAAAAATTGGACAACAATAGCTTTAAAACCATGTCACACCACTGATTATTTTTATCTCCTCATCAGCATCACTCTTTTTCTCTTTGTTTTTCTCTGGCTCTTCCCGTCCTAAAGCTGAGCTTTGACTGATAGGCTTTTCATTTTTGTCTGTCAATGACGAAAGTAAACTTGGGGTCAGCTGATAGGTTGATTTATGAATCATTTTCTCAGACACGTTCATTTACTGAAAGCTACTAGGAAAGCTATGTAGCCTAACTAAGTTTATTAAATGTATTCACAATATGTACACATTCATTATTGATCTTAATACAGGGCCATAGACAGAGCTTTATAATCAAATAGGTCCTAAATGTAAGGATGTTAGGGGGTTCAAATTTTTTATTTCTCTATGTGCATTTCAAGACGTTTGAAGGCCAAAAGAAAGGATAAGAAATACTGTAGCTTTAAAACCATGTCAGCGGGCAGTATTTGTCAATAGCTGCTCTCACTTCTTATCCATCACTCTTTCTTTTTCTCTCAGTCTCCTCATCTTGCCCTGTCTCTTCCCCTCCTAAAGCTGAACTTTTTTAATTTACTGAAGGCTACAAATTGTACTATATTAATTCTCAACATGTACACATTCGTTATTAATATTGTGCCTAACAAGATGAAAACGGCTTTGTTTCTCGTGCCCTCACAATGACAGTAAACGAATTACATTCCACGAGTCACCTTACATAGGCCTATTTTCAGTTCAAAATGGCGAAATTAGACAAGTAAATTCGTTTGCCTGATAATTTGTCATTTGTTTAACATTTAGGAACTAAAAAAATGACCATTGTCAAATGTGAAATATTTAGTTTAGCTACTTACATTATCGCACTTGACCATAAACATGAAGCGTCGAGTCGCTCTGCTCAAATTCGCGCTCCGTAGCTTCTGTGAATATAAATCCCGCCTACTTTGATTTGATTGGTAATCTCTAATATTCTGACATTGACGAGCAGTGACAGGCCAATGAGGCTCAGATACACACACACACACACACACACACACACCCTGTCCTCTGTTTCTGACGTGCGCTCTGTTCGGCGCCACTGCGGATTGAAGACGAAGAACGCGCTGAATCTGATTATAACAAGACTGAAGCGAACACTATTTCAGATAGCCCGTCGGGCAGGCCGGTTATGCATTTTGGTAGCCCGACTGGAAAACACAATAGCCCCGGGACGTCGGGCGGGCGATTTTGCGAGCCCTGAGAGTGCTGTTGTGCAATCACTAAGGCTGTGATTCGGTTCATAAATATATGCGCTGTTTGTTCCAATGACGTGCATTCGGGACGTGGTTTGTGTTTCATAGTGTCACTGTTATCATTTATATGCGTTTCTTAACTCCATCTCTGCGTGCTACGAGTGTGTGTTGCTCATAGCGCTCACCTGGGAACGCAGTGTGCGCCATTTCTCCAGATCTGTAACGTCACTCATCTGTACATCTACGCCAGCACAGGGGAATCCTGAAATATGTTTCTAAATATGCAAATTGTTGTTCATCGCGATTTCAAAATAACAGTTCAAACCTTCGCTCTGAGTTAGCATGTTTTGATGCGCACATGTTCTGTTCAGGAAATTACTGCGGCTGTTGCCTTTCTACTGCACAGAAGTGACAAATTCTTAAAAATTGTGACACAAAGATTAAGTGGACATTTGATTTAAATGTTGTTTGGCCTAACACCAGGCGCTTCTGCAGGCATTGGCTATAAAACATAATGTACATAAGTTTATAATAGTTCACATTTATTTTACATGGTGTATTTTAATGGTTTTGTTCAATAAAACCCATGATCACTTTCTTTTAACTTAATTTGAACCTATTATTATCAAATATATTATTATCTATTTGTATTTTAAGTGATTTTAAAGGCTGTTGTTCACATGGATATTTTTATTACCACAATTTTTTTTATCTGAATAATCGGTAGAAAATCCATGACTAAAATGTGTGTCTGCAGGCACGTTCCTCGTTTCTAACGCTAGTGTGTGTGTTTCTCTCAGGACTAAAGCAGGCCGTGGAGACGGTGAACGATTACAACCCTCTGATGAAGGACTTCCCCCTCAACGATCTGCTGTCGGCCACCGAACTCGACAAGATCCGGCAGGCGCTGGTGGCCATCTTCACTCACCTCCGCAAGATCCGCAACACCAAATACCCCATCCAGCGAGCGCTGCGACTGGTGGAGGCCATTTCCCGAGACCTGAGCTCTCAGCTGCTCAAAGTGCTGGGCACTCGCAAGCTCATGCACGTGGCCTACGAGGAGTTCGAGAAGGTACCGGCCGGTCCAAGCTAGGCTTGCTGCGGTGTTACCGGTGTCCAGAAGCAACACCGTTATCACTTGCCCACCGCCCCCCATCGTCGATTTGATTTAAAAAAATATTTTTTTTAATAATTTAGTTCATTTGGAGAACCAACACTACAATTAAAAACTGAACTTGTCTGCTTAATAAATCGTGAGCCGAGCGAGAATCGCTGCACAGGAGTCAGATCTCATTAATCACGAGAGTGAGGATCTGATTGACGAATATTTGGTGTCAAAGCGAATGTAAAATCACCTATTTAAGCGAGTTTGTCATTGTAGTGTTTTGTTGTTGTGTTTTTCATTCAGAATAATAGGCTAATGAACTCCCCATTCAAGCAATCCGCCCTGAAGTGGCACTAATTTAAAAGCGAAACTAAAATGCGCACGGGCATTAATAACGGTGCGTGTCCACGGGCGCGGAGCAGAATAGAGTGCGCGTTTTCAATTCATTCCTATGGTAGGAGTAACGCTCGCTCTGCTCCGCACCGTCATGAATGCCCGTGCGGACGTGCGCATTTTAGTTTCGCTTTCAAGTTAGCGATTTAAAAGCCCCCGGCGGTGATGCCAGTATTACCATTATTCGTTACCATTTCCATGATCCGCTCAGGCCTCGCTCACGCTCTGCTCCTCCACAGGTGATGGTGGCGTGTTTCGAGGTCTTCCAGACGTGGGAGGACGAGTACGAGAAGCTGCAGGTGCTCCTGAGGGACATCGTGAAGAGGAAGAGGGAGGAGAACCTGAAGATGGTGTGGCGTCTGAGTCCTGCGCACCGGAAGCTCCAGGCCCGCTTGGACCACATGAGGCGCTTCAGACGCCAGCACGAGCAGCTCCGAGCCGTCATCGTGCGCGTGCTCCGGCCTCAGGTGCGCAATCTGCTGTGATCTGAGCTAGCCAGGTTTACATGAACGCGCGGCAACTTACATGGGCTATCATAAGAGTTTTATTCATATGAACATTAAAGGGGTCGTCGGATGCCCATTTTCCACAAGTTGGTGTGATTCTTTAGGGTCTTCATGTAAAGTTTGTAATTTAAATTCCTCAATGTTTGTGTAAAACACACTGTTACCTCCTCAAAAACAGCTGTTTACAGCGACCCGTCTCTTTAAATGATAATGAGCAACTGCTCACTCAGCCCTACTCTTCTACAGGACAGTTTTGAGTACTGTAGGGTAGAGAAGTATTGGATGTTGGACTTGCGCTTGACTTTGCCTGCTCTTGTCTCTGCAGGTGTCTGCCGTGTCCCCAGCATGCTCAGGGAGAGACCGCCGAGCCGGCCGATCTGAAGGTGGCCGAGGTTCTGTTCGACGCTGCGGACGCTAACGCCATCGAGGAGGTCAATCTGGCGTACGAGAACGTGAAGGAGGTCGACGGCCTGGACGTCTCGAAGGAGGGAATGGAGGCGTGGGAGGCGGCCATGAAGCGCTACGACGAGCGCATCGACCGCGTGGAGACGCGCATCACGGCCCGCCTGCGCGACCAGCTGGGCACCGCCAAGAACGCCAACGAGATGTTCCGCATATTCTCCCGCTTCAACGCCCTGTTCGTGCGGCCGCACATCCGCGGAGCCATCCGCGAGTACCAGACGCAGCTCATCCAGCGCGTCAAGGACGACATCGAGTCTCTGCACGACAAGTTCAAGGTGCAGTATCCCCAGAGCCAGTCCTGCAAGATGAGCCACGTGCGGGACCTGCCGCCCGTCTCCGGCTCCATCATCTGGGCGAAGCAGATCGACCGGCAGCTCACGGCGTACATGAAGCGCGTGGAGGACGTGCTCGGCAAGGGCTGGGAGAACCACGTGGAGGGTCTGAAGCTCAAGCAGGACGGCGACAGCTTCCGCGCCAAGCTCAACACGCAGGAGATCTTCGACGACTGGGCCCGGAAGGTGCAGCAGCGCAACCTGGGCGTGTCGGGCCGCATCTTCACCATCGAGAACACGCGCGCGCGCGGCCGCACCGGCACCGTGCTCAAACTCAAAGTCAACTTCCTCCCCGAGATCATCACGCTCTCCAAAGAAGTGCGCAACCTGAAGTGGCTGAGCTTCCGCGTGCCGCTAGCCATCGTCAACAAAGCACACCAGGCTAATCAGCTGTACCCGTTCGCCATCTCGCTGATCGAGAGCGTGCGCACCTACGAGCGCACCTGTGAGAAGGTGGAGGAGCGCACCTCCATCTCGCTGCTCGTGGCCGGCCTGAAGAAGGAGGTGCAGGCGCTCGTCACCGAGGGCATCTCGCTCGTCTGGGAGTCCTACAAGCTCGACCCGTACGTCCAGCGGCTGGCGGAAACCGTCTTCAACTTCCAGGAAAAGGTAGATCTGATCCAGTGGTACAGGGCACACGAAGAACTCTTCCAAGCTTGTTTAGGTTGTCACGATGTGCTAGTATTTAAGCAGAAGCCTTTAGAAAGACACGGATCGGTGTTCGATCAAATTTTGATGACGTAAAAAAAAAAAGTCTTTGACGCCTAATCTGTGATCATCGTGGAACCTAACACGGGTACTTTGTAATCCTAGTTTTTCAAATAGGCCTATTTAAAAAAAAATATTATGGAAATAAATGTTTTGGTTCTTATTTCATAATCAGCCTACTATGGAAACTTGTTTCAAAATGAATTCATAACTTTTTATGTCACATTTCTGACTTTTTTTCCCTCCTAATTGTGAGTTAAAAAGTTTAAACTGTGAGATAGTTGCTCTTAGCTTTGGTTACCAATCGAGCTTCCACACTGTAGAGTGTTTTTGTCATTATTACTGTAGTTCAGTTCACAGTGACCAAGATCAGAGCGCTTACGGTCATGATGGAGTTTAAAGAAATGAATATCAGCCAATCAGAATCATTCCTTGTAAAAACATCAATGCAGTCGTGTGTGTCCTTCCTTCGGCTGGTGGTCTAGACGCTGCGTTCACAGGCAGGGTGAGGAGAGATGTGAACGGCATGTTGACTTGTGGGTACTTCACTGTTAGGTGGATGATCTTCTTCTGCTCGAGGAGAAGATTGACTTGGAAGTGCGTTCGCTGGAAACCTGCATGTACGAGCACAAGATGTTCACGGAGATCCTCAACCGCATCCAGAAGGCCGTCGATGACCTGAACCTGCACTCCTACTCCAACCTGCCCATCTGGGTCAACAAGCTGGACATCGAGGTGAGCGCAAATCACGCCACTCTGTGGACAGTAACGTTACAATACTGAGTTACTTCATTGAAAAGCTACAAATGATGTTAGTTATGACCTTATCCTGCACTCTTATCTGCCCGTCTGGGTCGGTGACCTGGACACCGAGGCGAGCTCTGCTGGTCTGTCCGCGGGGTCGTGTCCACTAATGCTAACGTTTGTCCGCAGATCGAGCGCATCCTCGGGGTGCGTCTGCAGGCGGGGCTCAAGGCCTGGACGCAGGTCCTCCGGGGACAGATGGAGGACAAGGCGGATGTGGACATGGACACGGAAGCTCCTCAACTCAGTCACAAGCCTGGAGGAGACCCCAAGATCAAGGCAAGACATTGTGGAGCTCATCTAGTCTAGTCAGCTTTATTTCTGTAGCGCTTTATGCTAAACGGATCATTTCAAAGCAGCGTCACAGTAAGAAACAGGAAAATTATAACAATCAATCATGCAAAGTTTTTAATCTGTCATTATTCAGATCCATTCAGTTCACGCTTCTGATCTGAGTGTCAGTGCTCAGATGTTAGCTACAACTACACTGACCCTAACTGCACTCTGAACCGTGTTCTTCCTCCAAACAGAACGTCATCCATGAGTTGCGGATCACAAACCAGGTCATCTACCTGAACCCGCCGATTGAAGACTGCCGCTACCGGCTCTACCAGGAAATGTTTGCTTGGAAGATGGTCATTCTGTCTCTGCCCAGAATCCAGAGCCAGAGATATCAGGTGTGTGTTAGCTTAGCTCTGCGTTGGCTTTAGTCTCCCGCGCCTGCGCTAATGTTTGCTCCTTAACCAGGTCGGCGTTCACTACGAGTTATCCGAAGAGGAGAAGTTCTACAGGAACGCCCTGACCAGAATGCCCGACGGTCCGTCCGCACTGGAGGAGGCGTATAATGCTGTGAAGGAGAACGTGTCCGAGGTGGAGCAGTACGTCAAGGTAGCGTCTTCCCTGTGAGTGAGCGCGTGTGCTGTAGGGTCACGCGGACCATGTGACTGATTGCGTCTGGTCCTCAGGTGTGGCTGCAGTACCAGTGTCTGTGGGACATGCAGCCCGAGAACATCTACAACCGTCTGGGAGAAGACCTCAACAAGTGGCAGGCGCTGCTGGTGCAGATCCGCAAAGCCCGAGGCACGTTCGACAACGCAGAGACCCGGAAAGAGTTCGGGCCGGTCATCATCGACTACGGCAAGGTCAGAAGATGGCGCTTGGGTCACTCCATTGCTCCCTTAGGAACTCATTACATTACTTTTTATGCGGAGTAATGCGTTACAATATTGGGTTACTTCATAAAAAATACTTAATTCATAAATTACTTTTTATGGAAAGTAATGTTAGAATATCAAAAAGTAACATAATTGGATATTTTTTATGTAGTAATGTTACAATATTGAATTTGCATAAAATGTAACATAATTTGATACTTTTTATGTAGTAATGTTACAATATTGCATTTGCATAAAAAGTAACATAATTTGATACTTTATGAAGTAAGTTATGTTACAATACTGTTGCTTCATTAAAAGTAATAAATTATGTTACTTAGTTACTTTTTAGGGATAGCAATGTTACAATATTGTGTTTCTTCATAAAAAGAAGCTTATTATGGAAAGCAATGCAGTAAAATACTCTAAAGCGTGTGTTGACGTGTGTGTAGGTTCAGTCGAAGGTGAACCTGAAGTACGACTCGTGGCATAAGGAGGTGCTCAGTAAGTTCGGACAGATGCTGGGCAACAACATGCAGGACTTCCACTCGCAGATCTCTAAGGTGTGTGTCGAGCTCTGCCGGTAAGCATGTGCACGTGCTCAAGTGAGCTTGTCTGATCTTTCCTGCGGTCTTCCAGTCTCGCCAAGAGCTGGAGCAGCACTCGGTGGACACGGCCAGCACGTCCGACGCCGTCACCTTCATCACGTTCGTGCAGACGCTGAAGCGCAAGATCAAGCAGTTCGAGAAGCAAGTGGACGTGAGTAGCGCGGCTGGCTAGATGCGTGCGGCGCGGTGTGTGTTGTGCTGTCACTGACGCCGCTGCTCCCCGCAGGTGTTCCGCAACGGCCAGCGTCTGCTGGAGAAGCAGCGCTTCCAGTTCCCGCCCTCCTGGCTCTACATCGACAACATCGAGGGCGAGTGGGGCGCCTTCAGTGACATCATGAAGCGCAAGGACACGGCCATTCAGCAGCAGGTGGCCAACCTCCAGATGAAGATCGTGCAGGAGGACCGCGCCGTGGAGAACCGCACCACTGACCTGCTGTCCGACTGGGAGAAGACCAAACCAGTGGGGGTACGTGTGTGTGTGAGAGTGCGTGTGTGTGTGTGTGTGTGTGCGTGTGTGTGTGTGTGTGTGTGTGCGTGTGTGTCTGTGCGTGTGTGTGTGTGCGTGGAGAACCGCACCACTGACCTGCTGTCCGACTGGGAGAAGACCAAACCAGTGGGGGTACGTGTGTGTGTGTGTGTGTGTGTGCGTGTGTGTCTGTGCGTGTGTGTGTGTGCGTGGAGAACCGCACCACTGACCTGCTGTCCGACTGGGAGAAGACCAAACCAATGTGTGTGTCTCAGGTGTCCTCTAAGTGTGTGTGTGTGTGTGTGTGTGTGTGTGTGTGTGTGTGTGTGGAGAACCGCACCACTGACCTGCTGTCCGACTGGGAGAAGACCAAACCAGTGTGTGTGTGTGTGTGTGTGTGTGTGCTGTCTGACTGGGAGAAGACCAAACCAGTGTGTGTGTGTGAGAGTGAGTGTGTGTGTGTGTGGAACCGCACCTCTGACCTGCTGTCCGACTGGGAGAAGACCAAACCAGTGGGGGTGTGAGTGAGTGTGTGTGTGTGAGAGTGCGTGTGTGTGTCTGTGTGGAACCGCACCTCTGACCTGCTGTCCGACTGGGAGAAGACCAAACCAGTGGGGGTGTGTGTGTGTGAGAGTGAGTGTGTGTGTGTGGAACCGCACCTCTGACCTGCTGTCTGACTGGGAGAAGACCAAACCAATGTGTGTGTCTCAGGTGTCCTCTAAGTGTGTGTGTGTGTGTGTGTGTGT
This sequence comes from Phoxinus dragarum, assembly GCA_033366665.1. Lineage (NCBI taxonomy): Eukaryota > Metazoa > Chordata > Actinopteri > Cypriniformes > Leuciscidae > Phoxinus > Phoxinus dragarum. The sequence continues at coordinate 23,914 of JARPMJ010002652.1, forward strand.
GTGTGTGTGTGTGTGTGTGGAGAACCGCACCACTGACCTGCTGTCCGACTGGGAGAAGACCAAACGTGTGTGTGTGTGTGTGTGTGTGTGTGGAGAACTGCACCTCTGACCTGCTGTCCGACTGGGAGAACACCAAACGTGTGTGTGTCTCAGGTGTCCTCTAAGTGTGTGTGTGTGTCTACAGGGCAGTCTGCGTCCGGAGGAGGCGCTGCAGTCGCTCACGATCTACGAGGGCAAGTTCGGGCGTCTGAAGGATGACCGTGAGAACTGTGCGAAGGCCAAGGAGGCGCTGGAGCTGACGGACACGGGTCTGCTGAGCAGCAGCGAGGAGCGCGTGCAGGTGCGGGTACTGACTGTGCACAGACGTGTGTGTGTTGCTCAAATAACCATCTTCATAATTCTTGTTGTATTTTGTCGACATATTAAGGTTTTTACGGTGGAGATTCTGGATCTGTTCATCACTCAGACAGAAAACTAATATCTGCTCATCATGGTTTAGGTGTAAAATGTTATGATAGTCAAAGCAAAAATTATTCAGACACCATATTTTTTTATATTTTTTCCACTAGTGTGTGCAGGAGTCTATAGTTCACTTCTGTAAGTGAGGAGAGCAGAATAAAGTAAAACTGTGACGTATTATACACAATAATTCTTCATACAGCGACCAGTAAAAATGTTAAAGATTTGGGGCCAAAAATGACTCGCACACTTTGAGCTGATCATGTTCTGCTGAAGTGTTTTTTATTTAATTGCTAATGCTCTTTTTACACCACAGACTGAACACAATTAAACATTAGCGCTCTGCTAACGTGTGTGTGTGGTTTGTCAGGCGGCTCGTAGCGCTCTGCTAACGTGTGTGTGTGGTTTGTCAGGCGGCTCGTAGCGCTCTGCTAGCGTGTGTGTGTGTGTGCTGTTTGTCAGGCGGCTCGTAGCGCTCTGCTAACGTGTGTGTGTGTGCTGTTTGTCAGGTGGCTCTGGAGGAGCTGCAGGATCTGAAGGGCGTTTGGTCCGAGCTGTCGAAGGTGTGGGAGCAGATCGACCAGATGAAGGAGCAGCCGTGGGTCTCGGTGCAGCCGCGCAAGGTTAGCCGCGCTCCTGTCGTAGCGCTTGACACGCGTGTCCGCGGGTTAGCGTCACTGACTCGTGTTCTCGTTCCCCACAGCTGCGCCAGAATCTGGACGGGCTCCTGAACCAGCTGAAGAACTTCCCCGCCCGCCTGCGCCAGTACGCCTCCTACGAGTACGTGCAGCGGCTGCTCAAAGGCTACATGAAGGTGAGCCGCTTTTATAACGCTTTAATGTACAATTAAAAAAGAGTTGAAGTTAATGGTCTTATTGGGCTGATTAACCCAGCTGTTCATTTTCAATTTAATAAATTTTACAAACACACTTCGTGTTTAATGGGATTAGATGTGTTTGAGTCACTAGAGTGTGTTTGAGCTTCACTGGCTCCCCAACAGATTCAGAGTTAGGGATGAGTGATGTGCAGGTTGTGAAGCTCCGCTGACGTGTGCTGACGTGTGCAGGTGAACATGCTGGTGATCGAGCTGAAGTCGGAGGCGCTGAAGGACCGGCACTGGAAGCAGCTGATGAAGCGGCTGCATGTGAACTGGGTCCTGTCGGAGCTGAGTCTGGGCCAGATCTGGGACGTGGACCTGCAGAAGAACGAGATGGTGGTGAAGGACGTGCTGCTGGTGGCTCAGGGGGAGATGGCCCTCGAGGAGTTCCTCAAACAGGTGAACACACACACACACACACACACACACACACACACACACACACACTCACACACACTCTCACTCACTCACACACACACACACATGCACTCACTCACACACACACACACACACACTCTCACTCACTCACACACACACACACACACTCACACACACTCTCACTCACTCACACACACACACACATGCACTCACTCACACACACACACACTCACTCACTCACACACACACACACACATGCACTCACTCTCACACACACTGGTGGCTCAGGGGGAGATGGCCCTCGAGGAGTTCTTCAAACAGGTGATCACACACTCTCACACACACGCGCACACACACACATGCGCACTCACACACGCCACACACATGCGCACTCACACACGCTTACACACACGCCACACTCACGCGCATACACACACTCACTCACACACGCGTGCACTCACACACACGCCGCACTCACACACATGCGCACACACACACACACACACGCATTCACACACTCACTCACGCACTCACACACACTCACACACACTCACTCACTCACTCGCGCACTCACACACACGCCGCACACACACACTCATACATGCGCACACACACACACAAACACGAAGGGTGGGGGAAAGTTACTTTGAAAAGTAATGCATTACAATATTGTGTTACTCCTTTAAAAAATAACTAAAATTAGTAATGTAAAAAAGTAATGCGTTACGTTTTCCACCTGGACTGGGCTGGACATTAAATGCATACATTCTTTTGTTTTATTTAACATATTTAGTTGTTGGAGCTTAGTATTCTGATTCAGCATTTCAATAGTTTTATTCATTTTGTGCATGTGTGATGAGTCAATGCACACACACATTTAGTCTAGAACTACAATAACATCATATTTACACACACACACACACACACACACTTAGTCTAGAACTACAATAACATCATATTTACACACACACACACACACACACACACACACACTTAGTCTAGAACTACAATAGCATCATATTTACACACACACACACACACACACTTAGTCTAGAACTACAATAACATCATGTTTACACACACACACACCTCCTCTGCACTTCCACTTCTCTCAACATGAGGACAGGAGAGCTGTCAGTCTATAAATGTGAAACAGTAACTAGTGTTGCTTATTTGTAGAGTAACTCAGATATGTTGTTGTAGATTTAGCAGTAATGTTACTCTACTAGTTACTGGGAAAAGTAATTTTCTGATTACATACCTCGAGTTACTTTAATGAGTTCCCCCCGCGCTGTGTTCAAACGCTGTTTCCTCCGGCCTGCAGATCCGTGAAGTGTGGAACTCGTACGAGCTGGACCTGGTCAACTACCAGAACAAGTGTCGCCTGATCCGCGGGTGGGACGACCTCTTCAACCGGGTCAAGGAGCACATCAACAGCGTGTCGGCCATGAAGCTCTCGCCGTACTACAAGGTGACGCATCATCATCACGACTCCTCCGCTTGTGCGGTTCTCAGTCGGGATCTTCTGGGATCCACGATCCGATTCAAAGCGATTCCTATGATCAAATCTATGCTTGTATCGAATTGAAATTTGATTCTGAACCTCTGCAAAAGCTTCGTTTTAGTGGATATATTTCTTATATTTGGATATGTTTAAGAAAAGCTATTGAACATTGAGTGATTTAATTTGTGACTCGATTTGAATCGGCGGATGATAGAATCACGATTCATATGTGAACCCCCCCCCCCCCCCCCCCCCCAAGCCCTAATCATACAGCGCTGGCTTCTCCACAGGTGATCATGTGACTTGTGTTTGTCCGCAGGTGTTCGAGGAAGACGCCCTGAGCTGGGAGGACAAGCTGAACCGCATCATGGCGCTGTTCGACGTGTGGATCGACGTCCAGCGCCGCTGGGTTTACCTGGAGGGCATCTTCACAGGCAGCGCAGACATCAAACACCTGCTCCCCGTGGAGACCCAGCGCTTCCAGAGGTCAGAGGTCAAACGCATGTATTACACTAGTGTGCTGCAGATCTCTGGCTGTGGACTGAACATGTGACCCGTGTGGTTTTACAGCATCAGCACGGAGTTCCTGGCTCTGATGAAGAAGGTGACCAAGTCTCCTCTGGTCATGGACGTCCTGAACATCCAGGGGGTTCAGAGGTCACTGGAGAGACTGGCCGATCTGCTGGGAAAGATCCAGAAGGCACTGGGAGAATATCTGGAGAGAGAGCGCTCGTCTTTCCCCAGGTCAGACGTTCATTAGACCCGAGGGATCATGGGAATGAAATCCAGAAGATGACAGATGATAGTTAGGCTTAGTTTGGTTTGGATTAGTGTTCTGAGGAACTGAGGAAAGTGTTGGGGACGCACCGATATAAACATTTTGGCCAATTCCAATAATTCTTTACATTTGAAAGCTGAGAGCCGATATATTGGCCGATAAATCTAAATGCATATGATTACAAAAACTAAACTCGCCTTTAAAAGCCACGTCCCAAACACACAACAATGATGTTCTCATGATAGCGCCATGCAGCCGATCCGACAGACTTGCACATTAGATTACTATCATATTTCAAGCAATTTAAAAGCATCATGTTGAACTGTTATGTTTTTTTTTTAGTTCCCAGAGTTCTCGTCAGCCTGACTAAACATAAACAGGATAGGTTGACTAAATATGATGATAACTGAAGGACATTAGACGCAGGAAAGCTGGCGAAACGAACACTAGATAATGTGATGTCCGGGAAGGGTTAGCCCACCAGTTACTGACACACCGCTGTCACCACAGTGCATACTGAGAGTTACTGCTCTGCCAAATGTGTTGGTTGTGTCACGCTTGTGGAGCATTAAAGACTCAGGACTGGTGCTGTCTCCTGCAGGTTCTACTTCGTGGGCGATGAAGATTTGCTGGAGATCATTGGCAACAGCAAGAACGTGGCCAAACTGCAGAAGCACTTCAAGAAGATGTTTGCCGGAGTGTCCAGCATCCTGCTGAACGAGGACAGCACCGAGGTCCTGGGCATCTCGTCCCGAGAGGGAGAGGAGGTGCGGCACGCGTCACATGACCCGCTCTTTACTCAGCGCAGATCCTGTAACCTCATCCGGCCCTCGCACTTTAACACATCTTCCCCTCGCGGGGCAAAATCACCCGAAGCCTAAAATTATAACCTTTTTAAATTACTAGATTTGATCAATAAATATGAATTTAAGCACATCCCTCAGATCCTTTCAACTTAAATTCAAAATAACTCTCATAACCCTTTAATTCGGCTCTAAATATCTTACATCGGGAGTCTGTGACCTCTTGTGGAACAATAATAATAATGATGATATTTCCTGCCTCTAGATGTGCTTATATCTCTATATGGAGCAGATGAGCTGTTCCTCTGGGTCCTAAAGTCAGTTCCTCCTCAGTGTGTGTTCAGACACACATGTACACATTATAAAAGTTATGTATTTTTTTGCATATATTTGCTCATAAATTGAGCTTTTTTTTTTTTTTTAAGCATTCCTTGCATTCGATTAATTCCTAAGGGGTCATATTGACCCGAGAGGGAAGGATGTGTTTCTTATTTCAACCACAAATGTTTTTTTTGTCTATTCGTGGTTCAAGTTCGGAAAAAAGTCCTGGGGTCTTGGTCTTGGGGTCACAATGGCCGAGGGAAGGATGAGCGGAGCATCTTCACAGTAATGAGCAGTAGTGGATGTGTGTAAAGTGCTGTGCTGCTGTTTTCAGGTGTTCTATAAAACCGCGGTGTCCATCACGGAGCACCCGAAGATCAACGAGTGGCTGACGCTGGTGGAGCGCGAGATGCGTGTGACGCTAGCTAAGCTGCTAGCCGAGTCCGTGACGGAGGTGGCCGCCTTCAACAAGGGGCAGCGGCATCGACCTGAGCACATACCTGCACTGGATCGACCGATACCAGGTGACCACGTCACATGACCTCTAGACCCGTCTCTGCTGCGCTCACCACGTCAGTCCAAACACGGTTATTGGTGAATCGGGTCTGAAAGGATTGACGTCCACACTGGCTACGCTTACATGCTCAACTTCTGTTTCAATAGGACTGAATTCATTCCGATTGATGAATCTGAACGTAGTGGTGACATGAACGCTAATCATGTGATCGGTTGATGCGCGCGTTTATATCACAAGCACGAATATACAGAGTTTCCTGATGTTTGCTCATAACTATTCTCAGGCCTGATAGCGCTCCGGCGTCACGCTGGATTTCCGGCGTACAGACGTGTCTGCAAAAAAAAAAAAAAAAAAATCAGGTTCGCATTCGCGTGATCTGACAATGAGAGGCGCTTTCACTAAACCACACCAGTATGCCTATTTCAGCCAATCGGTAATAGGGTAGGGGTTGGTTTTGGCCAATCAGATTAATTCAGCAGTCACTCAACGTGCGAATTTGTTTTGTGTTTCCCATACACGAATGCGTTTCCCACACTAGCAGCGCGAAACGTAGCCAAAGTCATGGAGTGCAAGTGTTCGTACAAGGTGCTTAAAGTGCTTGAATTGTTAAAAACAGGGATGCATCGATACCGAGCTCATGTACTCGCACTCGTAAAAAAAGCTCTGATACCAACAACCGATAGGCCAACTACCATGCAGCGTGTGTACTGTGTAGTAACAGATAGCTGGGGTGCGCACGCGAGCTGATAAGAGAAAAACCGCGCAGCGGACCAGACGCGCGAGAGGGTCGAGCTCATCCCACAGACATCACAACGAGCCATGTAGCTTATTATTAACGTTAACTGACGAGAGAGAGAGAGAACCCGCGCGCACAATTCTGTTAAATGCTCTTGATTGCTGACACTCAGCACGTGTTATATGGATGAAAACTGAATCGTATATGTAACTTAAGTAAAGTAAAAAAATAACTGTTACCCGATTTATGTATAACGAGTGGTTCCCTACATTATTACTGGACGTTTGGTTCCATGAACGCAAACATCCAAAACGCGCGCCGCGCAAACCAGTGTCTCAGCGCTCAAATACTGAATTAAATCGTCTTCCACGTCTTGCACTTGTACAGACGAGTCCGTGCGTTCGTCTTAAAGGGGCCGCAGTTTAATAAACCTGCTGCTGTGTTTTAATGTTAATAAACAAAGGTCAAATAAATGACTCACTGCTCTCGACTAACTAGGCTACCTACCCTTTTCAACTTTACAAAAAATATACATCTATATATAATTTATACAGTAATGAATATGCAATTTTTTCACATTTGATTACCGGTACTTTATTAACATTTCTGTACCTGTTAGATCTACCTGAAAAACTCTAAAAACACTGTTTAATTAATTTGTAGCCTGCCTTTGTTCTATTGTATTTATTTGAAATTCGATTATTTGTTACTGACTGCTTACTTGTCTTTAATAATGTTTTTAATTCACATTAATTAGGCTGGTAGTTTTTGTTTGTAGTATCAAAATTGGATGAAATAATTGGCATTTCACTGTTGTCTAAACATGTGTACCACTGACCCACTCCTCAGCACTGAGCCCTGCTGGAGCTGCTCTTAATATGTGCTGTGCTATTAAATGAAAGATATAATATGATAGAGCAATAGAATAAAGACTGAGAGTATAGAAGCCCAAACAATGCATTTTAGCTGGCTTAATTAAGCATGAAAATAACTGAAAGAAATATTTGATGAACAAATTAAGCCAACTGATATGATTTATATTATTTTGGTTTATCTACTAATACATTTATAAAATTACAAATGTAGTGAAAATGCAGGGATCAGTATCGCCGAGAACCAAAAATGAAAGTATAGGACTCGTTCTGCAAAAAGTGGTATCGGTGCATCCCTAATTAAACATATTTGGGGAAAAAAAAAATATATATATATTTTTTATATATATATATCAAAATAATTTAAGGGACTATTTATCAAAATGTTCTCCCAGGGGAGCACACCCCTGGATCCCGCTTGACAATTATGTTGATCAGGGCATATATCTCCCGCTGACCTCCCAGGGAAAAGAGTTCAGGCTCAGGATTTTGTTCTACTATCACCCCTGTATTCTCCTACACTGGTTCTTTGTGTTTTAAACAGCAGGCTTAATATTTATTAACGCTATTCCTACATCATTGCACAAGTCTGAGCCGCCAAAGTCACATACACCGCGCGAATCCGATCAGAGCATTCAGACTGAAACTGGTTTCCAGAAATGCGATTTGAATAGGAATTCAAACCACATATGAATGTAGCCTGAAACATATTTGTAAGAATCACATTTTCTAACATTAGCTAACTCTGATCTGATTTCAATATGCACAAAAAGCATATTTGAACGTAGCCTGAGACGGCCGGCGTGTGCACGCGTCACATGACCTCTAACCCCGCCTCTGCTGCGTTCAGGCCCAGCTGGTGGTTCTGTCGACCCAGATCGACTGGTCCGAGAACGTGGAGAACGCGCTGACCACGATCGCCGGCGCAGAGAACATGGACCCGCTTCAGGCTGTGCTAGTGAACGTGGAGGCGACGCTAAACCTGCTAGCAGACACCGTCCTGATGGAGCAGCCGCCGCTGCGCAGGAGGAAGCTGGAGCATCTGGTGAGTGTGTGTGTGTGTGTGTGTGTGTGTGAGTTAAAAAGTAATGGAGATCTGTTGTGACTAGAGCTGTAATGATTCCCACGATCCGATACATACCCACACTTCACTGGTAAGTAAAAAGCTAATTCTCCAGCTGTGGCTCACGGCACTGGTGTGTTTTATTGCTAGATCACGGAGCTGGTGCACCAGAGAGACGTCACCAGAGCTCTGATCCGGAACAAGATCGACAACCCGAAGTCGTTCGAGTGGCTCAGTCAGATGCGCTTCTACTTCGACCCCAAGCAGACGGACGTCCTGCAGCAGCTCTCCATCCAGATGGCCAACGCCAAGTTCAACTACGGCTTCGAGTACCTGGGCGTGCAGGACAAGCTGGTGCAGACGCCGCTGACGGACCGCTGCTACCTGACCATGACCCAGGCGCTGGAGGCGCGGCTCGGGGGCTCGCCCTTCGGTCAGTGCCGCGCTCACCCCCCCCGCTCACCCCCCCGCTCACCGCGCAGACTGAAAATACGGCCAGTGGAAATGCGTCGATTTAGCAAAAACTCCCATATATCGCAATTACGCTTTTATCGCTCGAATGACGTGTTTTTTCAGGCAGTTCGAAAATTTTATATTTCACTGCAACAGCATTTACAGTCACCTGACGATCACCTGACGAGTCCGAGCTCTTGATTAAACTCAAAAGACAAAGTAATTCCAGGAATGCTGGATGCTAACGCTCAGAAGTGCCGCACTCGAGATCTCGGAGCAGACCTGAGGAGAAACCGTGTGTGGCGCTCACGAGCAGCTTTCCTGGCCGTTGGTGCTTGGGTAAAACGCCTACGATTAGCATTGATGGCTAGTGCGTGCAGCGATATAAACTCACCAGCATCCGTTGCCATGATTTCTGGAATTTGGAAAAAATAGTTTTATTCGTATAACATCTGTTAATGGAAACGCCGTCATTTCACAATATTTTATTATCAACATTTAGAAAATATCACAAGTTTTGCACAAATCTGTAATGTAAACTCGGCTAGTGTCTGCGGTTTCTCCCAGAATCCCGCTGAATGTGAAGTGTGCAGTGCTGACGCCAAGTGTCCTCATCCGTACAGCGCTGTACCAGTGTAGAGTCTCACAGCAGCGTTACGGAGATCACAGTAACAGTGTTCAGCTTTACAGCAGCTCCAGAATACAGTTATTGTCCAGATAAAGTTAGATTGATTGATTCCCTTCCGTTGTAAAGATCATTAGTGATTAGCTTAGCGGCCGCTAGCACGACAGCGCTCTAACAGAAAACACTTAATGCGCTCTGGCTCATCCGCACAACAGTGTCTGGAGCTCGAGAACACACACTTTCAAACTGCTTCCAAGGTGCAAGTTTTGAAACCTGTTGAAAGTCGTGATGCTGTGTGTGTGTGTGTGTGTGTGAGTGAGTGTGTGTGTGTGTGTAAGCTTCAGAAGCGTGAGTGTGTGTGTGTGTGTGTGTGTGTAAGCTTCAGAAGCGGTGAGTGTGTGTAACCGCGTGTCGTGTCCTGTCGTGATGCTGTGTGTGTGTAAGCTTCAGAAGCGTGAGTGTGTGTGTGTGTAAGCTTCAGAAGCGTGACTGTGTGTGTGTGTAAGCTTCAGAAGCGTGAGTGTGTGTAACCGCGTGTCCTGTCCTGTCGTGTGTGTGTGTGTGTGTGTGAGAGCTTCAGAAGCGCGAGTGTGTAACCGCGTGTCCTGTCGTGATGCTGTGTGTGTGTGTGTGTGTGTGTGTGTGTAAGCTTCAGAAGCGTGAGTGTGTGTAACGGCGTGTCCTGTCCTGTCGTGTGTGTGTGTGTGTGTGAGAGCTTCAGAAGCGTGAGTGTGTGTAACCGCGTGTCCTGTCGTGATGCTGTGTGTGTGAGCTTCAGAAGCGTGAGTGTGTGTAACGGCGTGTCCTGTCCTGTCGTGTGTGTGTGTGTGTGAGAGCTTCAGAAGCGTGAGTGTGTGTAACCGCGTGTCCTGTCGTGATGCTGTGTGTGTGAGCTTCAGAAGCGTGAGTGTGTGTAACGGCGTGTCCTGTCCTGTCGTGTGTGTGTGTGTGAGAGCTTCAGAAGCGTGAGTGTGTAACGGCGTGTCCTGTCCTGTCGTGTGTGTGTGTGTGTGTGAGCTTCAGAAGCGTGAGTGTGTGTAACGGCGTGTCCTGTTCTGCAGGTCCGGCTGGGACGGGGAAGACGGAGTCTGTGAAGGCGCTCGGCCATCAGCTGGGCCGCTTCGTGCTCGTCTTCAACTGCGACGAGACCTTCGACTTCCAGGTGCGGTTGTGTGTCGCAACATCTATTACCCAGGGTCCTGTGCGGTTGTGTGTCGCAACATCTATTACCCAGGGTCCTGTGCGGTTGTGTGTCGCAACATCTATTACCCAGGGTCCTGTGCGGTTGTGTGTCGCAACATCTATTACCCAGGGTCCCGCGCTCCTGGACATCCTTGAGTTTGTGAATCTGGAAAAATAATAATTCAAGGCCCTGGAAGTGTGTGTAGCCGTGCTCTCACTGGAAATGTGTCCCACATTCAGTCCTTGAGTTTGAGGGTATTGGACCTGAAAGTCCTGGAAAGGTCCTTGTGTGTGAAGTTAACGGAGGTGTGTGTGTGTGAAGTTAACGGAGGTGTGTGTGTGTGAAGTTAACGGAGGTGTGTGTGTGTGAAGTTAACGGAGGTGTGTGTGTGTGAAGTTAACGGAGGTGTGTGTGTGTGAAGTTAACGGAGGTGTGTGTGTGTGAAGTTAACGGAGTGTGTGTGTGTGTGTGTGTGTGTGTGTGTGTGTGTGTGTGTGTGAAGTTAACGGAGGTGTGTGTGTGTGTGTGTGTGTGTGTGTGTGAAGTTAACGGAGGTGTGTGTGTGTGAAGTTAACGGAGTGTGTGTGTGTGTGTGTGTGTGTGTGTGTGAAGTTAACGGAGGTGTGTGTGAAGTTAACAGAGGTGTGTGTGTGTGTGTGTGTGTGTGTGTGAAGTTAACGGAGGTGTGTGTGAAGTTAACAGAGGTGTGTGTGCGTGAGTGACGCTGTGCTCGTCTGTCTGGTCTCGCAGGCGATGGGCCGCATCTTCGTGGGCCTGTGTCAGGTGGGCGCCTGGGGCTGCTTCGACGAGTTCAACCGTCTGGAGGAGCGCATGCTGTCGGCCGTCTCCCAGCAGGTCCAGTACATCCAGGTGGCGCTGAGGGAACACATCAACCCCAACAGAGACCGCAGTACGTACCCCACACACACACACCAACACACACACACACACCCATCAACCCCAACAGAGACCGCAGTACGTACCCCACACACACACACACACACACACACACACACACACACCCATCAACCCCAACAGAGACCGCAGTACGTACCCCACACACACACACACACACACACACCCATCAACCCCAACAGAGACCGCAGTACGTACCCCACACACACACACACACACACACCCATCAACCCCAACAGAGACCGCAGTACGTACCCCACACACACACACACACACACACACCCATCAACCCCAACAGAGACCGCAGTACGTACCCCACACACACACACACACACACACACCCATCAACCCCAACAGAGACCGCAGTACGTACCCCACACACACACACACACACACACACCCATCAACCCCAACAGAGACCGCAGTACGTACCCCACACACACACACACACACACACACCCATCAACCCCAACAGAGACCGCAGTACGTACAACACACACCCACACACACACACCCATCAACCCCAACAGAGACCGCAGTACGTACAACACACACACACACCACACACCCCAGCAGAGACCGGTGTGTGTGCTCAGGTGTGTTCTTGTGTGCTCAGGTGTGGTGTTGTGTGTTCAGGTGTTGTGTGCTCAGGTGTGTTCTTGTGTGCTCAGGTGTGTTATTGTGTGTTCTTGTGTGCTCAGGTGTGTTCTTGTGTGTTCTTGTGTGCTCAGGTGTGGTGTTGTGTGCTCAGGTGTGTGTTCTTGTGTGCTCAGGTGTGTGTTCTTGTGTGCTCAGGTGTGTGTGCTTGTGTGCTCAGGTGTGTGTTCTTGTGTGCTCAGGTGTGTGTGCTCAGGTGTGTGTGCTCAGGTGTGTGTGCTCAGGTGTGTGTGCTCAGGTGTGTGTGCTCAGGTGTGTGTGCTCAGGTGTGTGTGCTCAGGTGTGTGTGCTCAGGTGTGTGTGCTCAGGTGTGTGTGCTCAGGTGTGTGTGCTCAGGTGTGTGTGCTTGTGTGCTCAGGTGTGTGTGTGCTTGTGTGCTCAGGTGTGTGTGTGCTTGTGTGCTTGTGTGCTCAGGTGTGTTCTTGTGTGCTCAGGTGTGTGTGCTCAGGTGTGTTCTTGTGTGCTCAGGTGTGTGTGCTCAGGTGTGTGTGCTCAGGTGTGTGTGCTCAGGTGTGTGTGCTCAGGTGTGTGTGTGCTCAGGTGTGTGTGTGCTCAGGTGTGTGTGTGCTTGTGTGCTCAGGTGTGTGTGTGCTTGTGTGCTCAGGTGTGTGTGTGCTTGTGTGCTCAGGTGTGTGTGTGCTTGTGTGCTCAGGTGTGTGTGTGTGCTTGTGTGCTCAGGTGTGTTCTTGTGTGCTCAGGTGTGTGTGCTTGTGTGCTCAGGTGTGTGTGCTTGTGTGCTCAGGTGTGTGTGCTCAGGTGTGTGTGCTCAGGTGTGTGTGCTCAGGTGTGTGTGTGCTTGTGTGCTCAGGTGTGTTCTTGTGTGCTCAGGTGTGTGTGCTTGTGTGTGCTCAGGTGTGTGTGCTCAGGTGTGTTCTTGTGTGCTCAGGTGTGTGTGCTCAGGTGTGTTCTTGTGTGCTCAGGTGTGTTCTTGTGTGCTCAGGTGTGTGTGTTCTTGTGTGCTCAGGTGTGTGTGTTCTTGTGTGCTCAGGTGTGTGTGTTCTTGTGTGCTCAGGTGTGTGTGTTCTTGTGTGCTCAGGTGTGCCCGTGACCACGGAGCTGCTGAACAAGCAGGTGAAGGTGAGCGCTGACATGGCCATCTTCATCACCATGAACCCCGGGTACGCCGGGCGCTCCAACCTGCCGGATAACCTGAAGAAGCTCTTCCGGAGTCTGGCCATGACCAAGCCGGACCGGCAGCTGATCGCGCAGGTCATGCTCTACTCGCAGGGCTTCCGCACCGCCGAGATCCTCGCCAAGAAGATCGTCCCCTTCTTCAAGTACGAGACCCGCCGAGCGCTCCTCAGCCGCCGCGAGCCGTGCCGTGAGCCGTGCCGCGAGCCGTAACCGCGTCTGGTCTGTGTTGCAGGTTGTGTGACGAGCAGCTGTCGTCTCAGTCTCACTACGACTTCGGCCTGCGAGCGCTCAAGAGCGTGCTGATCAGCGCCGGCAACGTCAAGCGGGAGCGCATCCAGAAGATCAAGCGGGAGAAGGGCGAGCGCGGCGAGGTCGTGGACGAGAACGAGATCGCGGAGAACCTTCCGGAGCAGGAGGTAAGATGAGCGAGGAGAAACTCGGGATCTACAGGGGATTAGACTGAAGTCCTGGAAACCCTTGAGAACAGACATGTTTATGAAAATTTGAATTATTGAAAGACAATGTAAAATTAGTGCTTCATTTTATTGATAAATAATTTTTTCAGTCCGTCTGATATTGAGCATTTCACATATTTATATGAGCAATATCACACTCATATCCAAGTGTATGATACAGCTTTCATTCTTCAGTCCATCATATATTCATGAGAATAAATCAGTTTGAATTAGGAAAGCGATATCTTTGTCATAATATCCTTTCATTGGTTAAAGTTCCACAGTCATCGCAGTGCTGCAACTTATCTGTACCATTGTTTTATTAGTTTTATGTTTTATTATTTATTTACCTTTTTATAATTGAAAAGATTAAGAAATAGTTTGAGAAGTGAGATCTCAGTCCTTGAAAAGGCTGTGACCTCTGACCGGCCCGTGTTGTCAGGGCTGTGACCTCTGACCGGCCCGTGTTGTCAGGGCTGTGACCTCTGACCTGGCTCTGTCTGCTCGCCCCTCAGATCCTCATCCAGAGTGTGTGTGAGACGATGGTGCCGAAGCTGGTGGCGGAGGACATCCCTCTGCTGTTCAGCCTGCTGTCGGACGTGTTCCCCGGCGTGCAGTACATGCGCGGCGAGATGACGGCGCTGCGGGACGAGCTGAAGAAGGTGTGTGCCGAGATGTACCTGACGTACGGAGACGGAGACGACGTGGGCAGCATGTGGGTGGAGAAGGTGAGATGCGCTGGCGTGAGGCAGTGTGGGTTAGGGCTGATCAATGATCGATCCGTGGCTCAAACACCGGGAGTTCTGGGATCCACTAGAATATACAGGTTTATTATTATTATAAATTGATATAAATTCGATGAATATTCTAAATGTGTATATGCTGCTCCTCCCCTGGTCTCCCTCAGGTCCTGCAGCTGTACCAGATCACGCAGATCAACCACGGGCTGATGATGGTGGGCCCGTCGGGCAGCGGGAAGACCATGGCCTGGCGGGTTCTGCTGAAGGCCCTGGAGCGGCTCGAGGGCCTGGAGGGCGTGGCGCACATCATCGACCCCAAAGCCATCAGCAAAGACCACCTGTACGGCACGCTGGACCCCAACACGCGCGAGTGGACCGACGGGCTGTTCACACACGTGCTCCGCAAGTGAGTGTGTTCGGGGTTCGAGCTCAAACCCAATCAGCAGCAGCGTGTGTGTGTGTAAACCACACAGTGTTAGAGGCGGCTCGCACAACGGGTCCACCTTTACACGTGTCGGGATACACAACCATGGAAGATATTAGGAGACATGTTTGTCGTAAGAGTTTTATAGTAAAATATAGCATATCAACAGTGATCAGCAATAATGATAAGTCTAATTCTCACAATAACAGCAAGGTCCTGTAGATCATAACACAGAAGTGGAGTATCCTTCTCTTGAAATGTTGGATCAATAATTAGGAACCACAGTTTCTTGTATAGGACACAGTTTGTCCTGTATTCTGGACGGCAGGGCCGCGACTGACCGATTTCATCAGGCTGTGAAAATTCTCCAAAAGAAACGAGAATGTCCTTCTCAGCCGCCGTAGTTGCGACTCTTGCGTCATCAGAACTGTGTTCAGCGCACCTTCCCTTAAAGAAAACATTTGCAACCTTTTGTCTGGGCTGAGCACAGCCTGTGTGTGTGTTCTCTCGACCTCATGCTGTGTGTGTGTGTGTGTGTGCGTGTGTGTGTGTGTTCTCTCGACCTCATGCTGTGTGTGTGTGTGTGTGTTCTCTCGACCTCATGCTGTGTGTGTGTGTGTGCGTGTGTGTGTGTGTTCTCTCGACCTCATGCTGTGTGTGTGTGCGTGTGTGTGTGTGTTCTCTCGACCTCATGCTGTGTGTGTGTGTGTGTGTGTGTGTTCTCTCGACCTCATGCTGTGTGTGTGTGTGTGTGTGTGTGTGTGTGTTCTCTCGACCTCATGCTGTGTGTGTGTGTGCAGGATCATTGATAACGTGCGTGGAGAGCTGCAGAAGAGGCAGTGGATCATCTTCGACGGCGATGTGGACCCCGAGTGGGTGGAGAACCTGAACTCTGTGCTGGACGACAACAAGCTCCTGACTCTGCCCAACGGAGAGCGCCTCAGCCTGCCGCCCAACGTACGACCCGCCGCCGCTATACACATCCACAACATTACTGTATACACACGGATCTAGCGCTGCGCGGTTCAGAGAAATCGATTTGACAAAGACTGATTATTTTATGCACAGTTTTTAGTGAAGCAGCTGATCAGTAGTAAATGCTGAACACCAGAGACACACACACACACACACACACACACACACACACACACACACACACACACACACACCCCTCTGAACACCAGAGTCACACA
>JARPMJ010002652.1:42500-77500 GCA_033366665.1 Phoxinus dragarum
CGCCTCACCGATGCTGCAGGTACTGGAGTGTGTGTGTGTGTGTGTGTGTGTCTGAGACGAGGCCGCCTCACCGATGCTGCAGGTACTGGAGTGTGTGTGTGTGTGTGTGTGTGTGTCTGAGACGAGGCCGCCTCACCGATGCTGTGTGTGTGTGTGTGTCTGAGACGAGGCCGCCTCACCGATGCTGCAGGTACTGGAGTGTGTGTGTGTGTGTGTGTGTCTGAGACGAGGCCGCCTCACCGATGCTGTGTGTGTGTGTGTGTGTGTGTCTGAGATGAGGCCGCCTCACCGATGCTGCAGGTACTTGTGTGTGTGTGTGTGTGTGTGTGTGTGTGTGTGTGTCTGAGACGAGGCCGCCTCACCGATGCTGCAGGTACTGGAGTGTGTGTGTGTGTGTGTGTGTGTGTGTGTGTCTGAGACGAGGCCGCCTCACCGATGCTGCAGGTACTGGAGTGTGTGTGTGTGTGTGTCTGAGACGAGGCCGCCTCACCGATGCTGCAGGTACTGGAGTGTGTGTGTGTGTGTCTGAGACGAGGCCGCCTCACCGATGCTGCAGGTACTGGAGTGTGTGTGTGTGTGTGTGTGTCTGAGACGAGGCCGCCTCACCGATGCTGCAGGTACTTGTGTGTGTGTGTGTGTGTGTGTGTGTGTGTGTCTGAGACGAGGCCGCCTCACCGATGCTGCAGGTACTGGAGTGTGTGTGTGTGTGTGTGTGTGTGTGTGTGTGTGTGTGTGTCTGAGACGAGGCCGCCTCACCGATGCTGCAGGTACTGGAGTGTGTGTGTGTGTGTGTGTCTGAGACGAGGCCGCCTCACCGATGCTGCAGGTACTGGAGTGTGTGTGTGTGTGTGTCTGAGACGAGGCCGCCTCACCGATGCTGCAGGTACGGGAGTGTGTGTGTCGGTCGAACTGGCGGCTCCTAGCTTAGCGCCGAAGTTTCCGCTATCCGGGGTCAGCCCAGTGTGGTTTGGTTGAGAATGACTGACTGTCTGTCCTCGTGTGTTTCCCAGTGTTCACGCCTGCTGTGTTCGCTCCCCAGATCCAGCGAGACTCGTCTGCGGTCCTGCAGCCGTACTTCACCTCCACCGGGCTGGTGATCAAAGCGCTGGAGCACGCCTCGAAGATGGAGCACATCATGGACTTCACCCGCCTGCGCTCGCTGAGCTCGCTCTTCTCCATGCTGCACCAGGCCTGCCGCAACGTGGCGCTCTACAACAACAACCACCCCGACTTCCCCATGCCCGTCGAGCAGCTGGAGAAGTACATGCAGGTGTGTGTGTGTGTGTGTGTGAGTGTGTGTTGGAAACACTAGTGTGGACAGAGCGTTTTTAAATGAAAACGCTGTTTTCAAATGTATTAATGTAGCCGTAGTGTTGGCACAGCTGTGCGTGATGTGTGTGTGACGCACGCTAACTCTCCCCGTGTGCAGAAATACCTGATCTACGCCGTGCTGTGGTCGTTCTCGGGCGACAGCCGGCTGAAGATGAGGGCGGAGCTCGGCGAGTACATCCGCCGCATCACCACCGTGTCCCTGCCGTCTGCGCCCAACGTGCCGATCATCGACTATGAGGTGCGACACACACTCCTCAGGCTCAGTGCGCGTGTGTGTGTGTGTGTGTGTGTGAGGGGCTAACGCTGCTCTGGTCTGCAGGTGTGCATCACGGGCGAGTGGCAGTCGTGGCAGGGGAAGGTGCCTCAGATCGAGGTGGAGACTCATAAGGTGGCGTCTCCTGATGTGGTCGTGCCCACGCTGGACACGGTGCGGCACGAGGCGCTGCTCTACACGTGGCTGGCCGAACACAAGCCGCTGGTGCTCTGTGGGCCGCCCGGCTCCGGCAAGACCATGACCCTGTTCAGCGCGCTGAGAGCCCTGCCCGACATGGAGGTGAGGAACACCGCTCACTTTAGGGATGAGCATTTTTCTAAAGTATTTGGGCTCATAAAAATCTTAATATTTGAATATTCGTTTGTTTATTATTTATTCGTGTGTGTGTGTTCCTCCAGGTGGTGGGCCTGAACTTCTCGAGCGCCACGACCCCGGAGCTGCTGCTGAAGACGTTCGATCATTACTGCGAGTACCGCCGGACTCCTAACGGTGTGGTTCTGGCGCCGGTGCAGCTGGGCAAGTGGCTGGTGCTGTTCTGCGACGAGATCAACCTGCCCGACATGGACAAGTACGGCACGCAGCGGGTCATCTCCTTCATCAGACAGGTGTGTGTTGTGTTTGGCTCTCGTGTGTGTGTGTGTGTGTGTGTGTGTGTGTGTGTGTGTGTGTGTGGAGTGTAACCGGTGTGTGTTGTTCAGATGGTGGAGCACGGCGGCTTCTATCGCACCTCAGACCAGACGTGGGTGAAGCTGGAGCGGATCCAGTTCGTCGGGGCCTGTAATCCTCCCACTGACCCGGGCCGGAAGCCGCTCTCTTACAGGTTCTCCATCATCATCATCATCATCATCATCATCATCACACCAAGGACGATAACTATAAAGATAACGTTCTAAAAATCGTTCTGCATATTAAAGAATAGCAGAGGTCACACCACAACTATAACCATAAAGATATGATGAATGCTATCGTTGGGATCACTTTCAGAACTCATTTTTTCCAGCTGTTGAACGATAACACCGACAGCCAATCAGAATCCACTCGAATGTAAAGGGCTCACGCATTTAAAATGGTAGACGACATTGTGGAGAAGTGAATCTCTGAGGCCCAGAAAAATCCACTGTTTGACAAGTCAAGCCCCTTTTCAAGAACATGGACATCAGTCGTTCATACCCTCTGAATAAATACAACACTGTCTGCTTCCTCTGAAGTTGCAGTGAAAAAGACTCCACTATATTGACTCCGTCAGCTTCATTCAGTGTTAGCTTATTAGCTCGATTCCACTAGCTTCACTCCAAACACAGCATGCTGGTCATCGACAGCCAATCAGAATCGAGTCTCTGCTGATCATCTGCTGGGTAAAGCCTGTAAATACAAGAGCAGCAGAAACATGTTCAGTGACGGCGTACACGCTTTGAAACCGCAGCGCACGAGCTTAGAATAACCAGACCGTTCTCGTTCGTTGGTGTGGATGCAAACATAGTTATCGTTATAGTTACCTTTGTAGTTCTGGCTCTTGGTGTCAACGGCCCTTTGCTCGTGATGTCTGCAGGTTTCTGCGTCATGTGCCGGTGGTGTACGTGGACTATCCCGGCCCGGCCTCGATGACCCAGATCTACGGCACCTTCAACCGAGCCATGCTGAGGCTCATCCCGTCCCTGAGGACCTTCGCTGAGCCGCTCACCGCAGCCATGGTCGAGTTCTACACCATGTCTCAGGTCTGCACCTCACACAGATCTGGCAGAGTTCCCTCACGTGAAACTGAACCTTTATTTTGGCAGGTTGCAGTGAAGAGCTGTGAGTGTGTGTTTCTGCTCACGTCGGGTGTTGGGTTTCAGCACTCCAGGATCTGAACATGTTCTGTAAATCTGCTGTGGAGTGCTCTCAACTAGACTTGAAACTTGACATGCTTATCCCCCAGATAAAGAAGCTGTGCTTGTTCTGAAATAATCCAGTTTAGCTCTAACTGGTGTGTGTGTGTGTGTGTGTGTAACAGGAGCGGTTCACGCAGGACACGCAGCCGCACTACATCTACTCCCCGAGAGAGATGACCCGCTGGGTGCGGGGGATCTTCGAGGCGCTGAGGCCGCTAGAGACGCTGCCCGTCGAGGGGCTCATCCGCATCTGGGCTCACGAGGCGCTCCGACTCTTCCAGGACCGGTGAGTCGAAGGGGTTTCCAGGCTGGAGATTCAAAACAGGGACTTGAACTGTTACTATGTTGCGTTTTAATCTTGGTTCAGTTTCCTTTCACACGCAATGAAATGTTTATGCTAGTTACATGTGCCTGAAACTGTCCTCTCATTGGCCAGAGCGCATCGGTTTATCTTTCTCACAGCGTCACAGAAGCTGGAACTGTAGCTGTAGGACAGCATTGGCCAGGATTTATCATCGTTTAAAATAATGAATACAAATTAAATTTGAATCGCCTATTTTATACATTTTTTCATCCGATTAATCAAAGATTTTTTTTACATGATCGACAGATTAATCGATTATGAAAATAATAGTTAGTTGCAGCCCGACTTGGTTTGTTGGGTCGCATTGCTTTCTCACTACTAGCAAACCGCTCCGCTTTGTGTCCCATCGCTACTTCGTTCAGGGGATCTCGGACTGGTTTTGTTAGATCCGAGTGCAACTGCCGTGTTCATATTTGCCTAAACAAACTGCACATTTCTCCCAATTCCAGCAGCAAACCTAGGAATATGTGTGGTTGAGTGTTTTGAAATGGCACAACGATTGAACTGATTCTCCTGACAGATTGGTGGAGGACGAGGAGAGACGCTGGACCGATGAAAACATCGACATGGTCGCCCTGAAACACTTCCCCAACATCGACCGCGACAAAGCCCTCAACAAACCCATCCTGTACAGCAACTGGCTCTCCAAGGTGAGTGTCGCGGGACGCAGAAGCTTCCAGAGCTCGGCGTAGCTCATCCCGTAGCTCGGCGTAGCTCATCCCGTAGCTCGGCGTAGCTCATCCCGTAGCTCATCCCGTAGCTCATCCCGTAGCTCATCCCGTAGCTCATCCCGTAGCTCATCCCGTAGCTCGGCGTAGCTCATCCCGTAGCTCATCCCGTAGCTCATCCCGTAGCTCATCCCGTAACTCAGCGTAGCTCATCCCGTAGCTCATCCCGTAGCTCATCCCGTAGCTCAGCGTAACTCACTCAACTCATTAGTTCCCTTGCTGAGTCTGGTATTGCTACTCCCTGTGCTGTTCTTTGTCCTGTTGATGTACAGTGCTTGTGTTTGCCTCGTTCTCCTGTGGATAACTCGCTGTGACCCCGTCTCCTGTAGGACTACGTGCCCGTGGAGCAGGAGGAGCTGCGCGACTATGTGAAGGCCAGACTGAAGGTGTTCTACGAGGAGGAGCTGGACGTTCCTCTCGTGCTCTTCAATGAGGTTCTGGATCACGTGCTGCGGATCGACAGGTACAGAGCCCCCGATCAAACGCATGTTTCACCCGCCGATGCGTCCGTAACGCCAGGCTTGTTCTCCTCAGAATCTTCCGGCAGCCGCAGGGTCATCTTCTCCTGATCGGGGTCAGCGGAGCCGGGAAGACCACGCTCTCACGCTTCGTGGCCTGGATGAACGGGCTCAGTGTCTATCAGATCAAGGTTAGAGCCAACAAGCGTGTGTGAAGCTGCCGAGACTGCACTTACAGCGCTGTATAGATGGAGAGACTACAGAGAGACAGTGACTCTAAAGCAAAGAGGACAATGCATGAACATTAACAATGAATGTGTGTATAATGAAGAAGGCTTCAGTAACTGTGATGGTATCGCGCAGGTCCACAGGAAGTACACCGGCGAGGACTTCGACGAGGACCTGCGGACAGTCCTCCGGCGCTCCGGGTGCAAGAACGAGAAGATCGCCTTCATCATGGACGAGTCGAACGTGCTGGACTCCGGATTCCTGGAGCGCATGAACACACTGCTGGCCAACGGAGAGGTGCGGCCCTGTGTGTGTGTGTGTGTGTGTGTGTGTGTGTGTTCTGATCTCTCTCTGTGTTCTGATCTCTCTGTGTTCTGATCTCTCTCTCTGTGTTCTGATCTCTCTCTGTGTTCTGATCTCTCTCTGTGTTCTGATCTCTCTGTGTTCTGATCTCTCTCTGTGTTCTGATCTCTCTCTGTGTTCTGATCTCTCTGTGTTCTGATCTCTCTCTGTGTTCTGATCTCTCTGTGTTCTGATCTCTCTGTGTTCTGATCTCTCTGTGTTCTGATCTCTCTGTGTTCTGATCTCTCTGTGTTCTGATCTCTCTGTGTTCTGATCTCTCTCTCTGTGTTCTGATCTCTCTCTGTGTTCTGATCTCTCTCTGTGTTCTGATCTCTCTCTCTGTGTTCTGATCTCTCTCTCTGTGTTCTGATCTCTCTCTGTGTTCTGATCTCTCTCTGTGTTCTGATCTCTCTCTCTGTGTTCTGATCTCTCTCTCTGTGTTCTGATCTCTCTCTGTGTTCTGATCTCTCTCTCTGTGTTCTGATCTCTCTCTGTGTTCTGATCTCTCTCTGTGTTCTGATCTCTCTGTGTTCTGATCTCTCTCTGTGTTCTGATCTCTCTGTGTTCTGATCTCTCTGTGTTCTGATCTCTCTGTGTTCTGATCTCTCTGTGTTCTGATCTCTCTCTGTGTTCTGATCTCTCTGTGTTCTGATCTCTCTGTGTTCTGATCTCTCTGTGTTCTGATCTCTCTCTGTGTTCTGATCTCTCTCTGTGTTCTGATCTCTCTCTGTGTTCTGATCTCTCTCTGTGTTCTGATCTCTCTGTGTTCTGATCTCTCTGTGTTCTGATCTCTCTGTGTTCTGATCTCTCTGTGTTCTGATCTCTCTCTGTGTTCTGATCTCTCTCTGTGTTCTGATCTCTCTCTGTGTTCTGATCTCTCTGTGTTCTGATCTCTCTCTGTGTTCTGATCTCTCTCTCTGTGTTCTGATCTCTCTCTCTGTGTTCTGATCTCTCTCTCTGTGTTCTGATCTCTCTCTCTGTGTTCTGATCTCTCTGTGTTCTGATCTCTCTGTGTTCTGATCTCTCTCTGTGTTCTGATCTCTCTCTCTGTGTTCTGATCTCTCTCTCTGTGTTCTGATCTCTCTCTGTGTTCTGATCTCTCTCTGTGTTCTGATCTCTCTGTGTTCTGATCTCTCTCTGTGTTCTGATCTCTCTCTCTGTGTTCTGATCTCTCTCTCTGTGTTCTGATCTCTCTCTCTGTGTTCTGATCTCTCTCTCTGTGTTCTGATCTCTCTCTCTGTGTTCTGATCTCTCTCTGTGTTCTGATCTCTCGGTGTTCTGATCTCTCTCTGTGTTCTGATCTCTCTCTGTGTTCTGATCTCTCTCTGTGTTCTGATCTCTCTCTGTGTTCTGATCTCTCTCTGTGTTCTGATCTCTCTCTGTGTTCTGATCTCTCTCTGTGTTCTGATCTCTCTCTGTGTTCTGATCTCTCTCTGTGTTCTGATCTCTCTCTGTGTTCTGATCTCTCTCTGTGTTCTGATCTCTCTCTGTGTTCTGATCTCTCTCTGTGTTCTGATCTCTCTCTCTGTGTTCTGATCTCTCTCTCTGTGTTCTGATCTCTCTCTCTGTGTTCTGATCTCTCTCTCTGTGTTCTGATCTCTCTCTGTGTTCTGATCTCTCTCTGTGTTCTGATCTCTCTCTCTGTGTTCTGATCTCTCTCTCTGTGTTCTGATCTCTCTCTCTGTGTTCTGATCTCTCTCTCTGTGTTCTGATCTCTCTCTCTGTGTTCTGATCTCTCTCTGTGTTCTGATCTCTCTCTGTGTTCTGATCTCTCTCTGTGTTCTGATCTCTCTCTCTGTGTTCTGATCTCTCTCTGTGTTCTGATCTCTCTCTGTGTTCTGATCTCTCTCTCTGTGTTCTGATCTCTCTCTGTGTTCTGATCTCTGTGCCGCTGCAGGTGCCCGGCCTGTTCGAGGGCGACGAGTACGCCACGCTGATGACGCAGTGTAAAGAGGGCGCTCAGAAGGAGGGCTTGATGCTGGACACCCATGAGGAGCTGTACAAGTGGTTCACGAGTCAGGTGATCAGGAACCTGCATGTGGTGTTCACCATGAACCCGTCGTCTGAGGGACTGAAGGACCGCGCGGCCACGTCACCCGCCCTCTTCAACAGGTACCCGTCGCTCCTCGCGTCTTTATGCAGTACAGATCGTTTCAAAGAAGCTCAATAAACAGAATCATATGTGATGAAGTTCGCATCATTGATTCTAACTCAAATTCTGCAGGTGTGTGCTCAACTGGTTTGGGGATTGGTCCACTGAAGCGCTCTACCAGGTGGGTAAAGAGTTCACCAGCAAGATGGACCTGGAGAAGCCCAACTACAAAGTGCCCGACTACATGCCCATCGTGTACGATAAGCTGCCGCAGCCGCCCACCCACCGCGAGGCTATCGTCAACGGCTGCGTGTTCGTCCACCAGACGCTGCACCAGGTCCGTCTCGCGTTCACAGATCTGAAGGCATTCGCATCTGTTCCTTCGCACGCTTTTACACTTACTCTGGTGTTCTCAGGCTAACAACCGCTTGGCTAAGCGTGGCGGCCGCACGATGGCTATCACCCCACGCCACTACCTGGACTTCATCAACCACTACGCCAACCTGTTCAACGAGAAGCGCAGCGAGCTGGAGGAGCAGCAGATGCACCTCAACGTGGGCCTGCGCAAAATCAAGGAGACCGTCGATCAGGTGCGCGCTTCACCCGACACGCGCATGCTAACACCCGACACGCGCATGCTAACACCATTGATGGGGGGTTACCTTCACAGGGAGTGCCTTGCTCCCTAAAGAAGTAACTTTTATAAAGAAGTAACCAATTACATAGTTACTATTTATGAAAGTTACTTTTAAAAGTAGTTACAATATTGTGTTATTCCCTAAAAGTCACTACTTTACACAACAACTAAGCAACGCAATTAATGTTGCATTTTTCCCAGCTGGCTGAGGCTAGATCTCTTCCAGGCCTTGCTGGAGTTCTTTTACAGAGCACAAAGTTATTAACTTGGTAATGCATTTATCTGTTAAAAACACATTTAGAACATTATCATATTTTGAGCACTTGTAATATTTAAGATGAATTGTTTGATGTACCGTTACCTGTAATGCATTCCCACCGCGTTCAGTTCCTGATTCAGTGTGTTATCCGTGCGTCAGGTGGAGGAGCTGCGGCGCGACCTGCGGATCAAGAGTCAGGAGCTGGAGGTCAAGAACGCTGCCGCCAACGACAAGCTGAAGAAGATGGTGAAGGACCAGCAGGAGGCCGAGAAGAAGAAGGCAAGAGCTCGGAGCGTGCCCGACAGGCCCGGGGTGCACCGCCCTCGCCGCTCGCCTAACCTCTCGCTCTCCCTCACAGGTCATGAGTCAGGAGATACAGGAAGCAGTTTACAAGCAGCAGGAAGTGATCAAAGACAAGCAGCTGCGAGTGAAGCAGGACCTGGACCAGGTGGAGCCGGCCGTCATCGAGGCTCAGAACGGTACGAGTTCTCTCCGCTCTCCGGCGCTGTGGCTTTGGCTTTCACATCTCCAGAATCTGCTCACGTTAAAGACAGTGTTGCTCTTGTCCTGTTGTGATCTACTCTTGAGGAAATATCCACTGCTGTCAGTCCAAACCACAGCCGGTTACTCTACATGTTTGGGGGGACATTTGGCCGGAGTCCTATAGCAAGTCACGTTTCACTTTATATAGTACAGGTTGTTTTAAAGCTAATAAACAGCAGAATAACTTCATCAGATTCAGTGGTCTCTACATCTCATATCTACAGAAGAGTCATTTATAAGATCAAGTTTGGTCCTCATGTGAAAGGGTCAGCGCCCCATATCAATAATATTACTGATGTCTTCTAGTAAACAAGCAAGCCAAAGGCCACAGTGGATGTTTCCTGGTTCTTCTGCTTCCTGCTCTTTTCTTGTGTGATTGCTAGTGGTGTTGGGCGTTCGTTTCACTGCGCTAATGTCTCTGCTCTCTTCACTCTTTCTGTCTCTTCTCACGCTCGTGGCTCGTTTAGCTGTTAAATCGATTAAGAAGCAGCACTTAGTGGAGGTGCGGTCGATGGCCAACCCGCCGGCGGCAGTCAAGCTGGCGCTGGAGTCCATCTGTCTGCTGCTGGGCGAGAGCACCACCGACTGGAAGCAGATTCGCTCCATCATTATGCGCGAGAACTTCATCCCCACTATTGTGAACTTTTCTGCTGATGAGATCAGGTGACTGACTGTCGGTGCGGAGCGGTGGCCGCCGCGTGTGAAGAGGACAACCGTAGTCCACACACACACACACACACACACACACACTCGCACTCAATAGCTGCGTTTACAATGGAGTGAATCTAACGTGCACAATTTTAATTTAGCATAAAACATTTGAGATGCTGCGATGCGATTGGTCCGCTGGTGAGTCCAGTTATCCAATCACATCCTCTGTTGAGAGCAGTGTTGGGGAAGCTCATTAACATAACTCGAGTTATGTAATCAGATTACTTTTTTCAAGTAACTTGGTAACACAATTAGTTACTTTTGAAGGGAGTAACGCAATGTTGTAATGCATTACTTTTCAAAGTAACAAATCCCCCCACACACTGATGAGTTTAGTTGCACAGCAAGGGATTTATTCTGTAATAAATCAAACAAACTACGATGTTATCATAGACCCGACAGTGGCGGGTCACGTGACTCGGTCCCTCTCCCCGACGCCGCGGCCGCTGCGCTCCCGCCGCATGAACCGTTTGTCCTCGTGGTCCTAAAACCCTTGCCTTCCCTCTCTAGCCGTCAGCTCGATTAAGAAGCATCACCTTGTTGAAGTGCGCGCTATGGCTAACCCCCCGGCAGCCGTTAAACTGGCTCTAGAGTCGATCTGCCTCTTGCTCGGCGAGGAAACTAGTGACTGGAAAAAGATCAGACAAGTTATTATCAGAGACAATTTCATCTCCAGCATAGTCAACTTTGTCTCGGAGGACACGAGGTATTATCATCTCTTTACACACATCTTCCTCTCGAGCGAGACGGCCTCACGCCTCGCTTCAGGCTTTTCAATAGCACAATATTCATTTGCAATGCAGCTACTTCCTGAAATATGTCAGTCTAGGAAGCATTCAGTTGTCAGTCAGAGACGAGTGTGTCAGAGGAACTTCAGCATCATGTCATATTCTAATAAATGGAATCAAAATAACACTAAAGATATGTTCCGCTGCACGTCCAGACAGCTTGATCTCGACAGCGCTTCATACAGGACCGCTTCAGAGAAGCAGAATCAGTGATGACACCATCAGACTCAGCTCTACAGAAGACAGTCATTATTCAGTTCAGGGTTAATCATGTGACCATTACTCGATTAGCGGACCCATTAACATGTGAATGTGATAAATGATGAAATATTAACTTCAAGAAAATATTTTACTCAGAGGGGTTGGAAATGTTTAACTGATAATGTGTGTGTTGTATCAGTTTGAAGAAAAACATTGTATTTGCATGAGTGTTTCAGTGTCCTAACCAGACGTGACAATCAAACACCACAGCCAATCAGAAGAGCGCGTGGGCGGAGTCTCTGCGAGCGCAAATGTATCGGCACATAATCGCATTCATAAATATGAAGCCAATTGGACTATAAAAATACTTGAGTGACCAAAACAAGAATCCATGTCAATCATGCGCGTTTGCTCACAGTTTGAACTTTCTTGTTTCCTTTCATTTATTTTCAAGTTTTCAGTACGGCTATAAATGATATTCAAACTCACATTTAAATGATTTGAACATTAGATAAAGCCTTTAGAGATGATCATGGTCTTTGTATGTTGTTAGAACCGCGACCCTTTCTAAAGCAGAGTCGCTCGTGGTGTATCGGCGTTGACAGAAACTCTGATTAGCATGGACACGGCGCCTATGATCGCGTGTGGTTCGGACACTGTGATTGTGTTGTGTGTCTAACGCCAGTCGGCTCGCTCACCACACTCTCTGCGTGTCCTAGTGACTCCATCCGGGAGAAGATGAAGAAGAACTACATGTCCAACCCCAGCTACAACTACGAGCAGGTCAACCGCGCGTCTCTGGCCTGCGGGCCGATGGTCAAGTGGGCGATCGCTCAGGTACGGTGCTGACCTCTGCCCCCCCGCGACCCCTGACCTCTGATCCCTGACCTCTGGCTTTGTGTTCAGCTGAATTACGCAGACATGCTGAAGCGTGTGGAGCCGCTGAGGAACGAGCTGCAGAAGCTGGAGGACGACGCCACGGACAACAAGACGAAGGCGGAGGAGGTGGAGCAGATGATCCGGGATCTGGAGGCTAGCATCGCGCGCTACAAGGAGGAGTATGCCGTGCTAATCTCAGAAGCGCAGGCCATCAAAGCCGATCTGGCCGCCGTGGAGGCGAAGGTGATTACACCCTGCGGCTGTAAAAGAGCGCTTTACAGGGATTACATTAGATAAGAAAACATAACCCATGCTTCAATTTAAGAAGAATAGGAAATTACTAACAAAATACTCGACTCTGGTGTGTGTGTGTGTGTGTGTGTGTGTGTGTGTGTGTGTGTGTGTGTGTGTGTGTGTGTGTGTGTGTGTGTGTGTGTGTGTGTGTGTGTGTGTGTGTGTGTGTGTGTGTGTGTGTGTGTGTGTGTGTGTGTGTGTGTGTGTGTGTGTGTGTGTGTGTGTGTGTGTGTGTGTGTGTGTGTGTGTGTGTGTGTGTGTGTGTGTGTGTGTGTGTGTGTGTGTGTGGCAGGTGAACCGCAGCACAGCTCTGCTGAAGAGTTTATCAGCCGAGCGGGAGCGCTGGGAAAAGACCAGCGAGACGTTTAAGAACCAGATGTCCACGATCGCGGGCGACTGCTTGCTCTCCGCGGCGTTCGTGGCGTACGCCGGCTACTTCGACCAGCAGATGCGGCAGAACCTGTTCACCACCTGGTCCCATCACCTCCAGCAGGCCAACGTGCAGGTACTGACCACGCGCTCTTCAGGCCGAGTGTGGAAGGCACATGATGACAAACGCTTTTCAAACAAAAAAAGCTTGAGTTGCACTAATTGAAAAGAAATGCATTGCATTAACAGTGCTTGCTTTTAATGCATTGTGTTTTTATGGGCTGAAATTCAACATGGTTGTATATTCAAGCTGTGAATATTTAAATTCAAAACATTTCAAACTAATTTTCATTATTAAAAATTCAATTATCCATATTGACCTTTCAGATTTCACTTCCAAAATATTAATTCTGTTTAAAAATACAACCTATAATATTCGACAGGCAAATTTCGGTCCATTTTATTTCGCTTTACAAATTCAGTGGTTCAAATTCAACCGAAAATTAAACCGTTCACACCGGGGGGGGGGTGCAGGAATAGCAGTAGATTACCGATTGATAATCTCCATCTGCTGTTGATGAAGACTAGAGCATCAGTCAGAGAAACTCATTCATTCACAAAAACTGATTTATAGAAATGTAGCAAGTATTTGTGATGATTACCAGGGCCAGTATATACCGTATATGGAAAGTCTCTCTAACTGCTCATCTTCATCAACAGCAGATGGAGATTATTAATCTGTACTCTACTGCTTTTCCTGCAGTTCCAGATTCTTTAACCTGTGATCTTCTCCTGATCTGTAGTTCCGCACAGACATCGCCAGGACGGAGTATCTGTCTAACGCTGACGAGAGGCTGCGCTGGCAGGCTAACTCTCTGCCTGCCGACGATCTGTGCACGGAGAACGCCATCATGCTGAAGCGGTTCAACCGGTGAGCAGGAACACACACACATCCCTTCAGTGATGCTCCAGTCTATACCTGTTCCAGGATGACACGAGACTTTAGGAGAAGATGAACATGGGTTTATTCCCATTAGAAAACTTTTTTACACTTGGCAAGCTCTCTGACACACACTCACTCTCTCTCACTCTCACTCACTCTCTCACTCTGACACACTTTCTCTCACTCTCACACACACTCTCTCACTCTGACACACTTTCTCTCACTCTAACACACTCTCTCACTCTGACACACTCTCTCACTCTGACACACACTCACTCTCTCTCACTCTCACTCACTCTCTCACTCTGACACACTTTCTCTCACTCTCACACACTCACTCACTCTGACACACTCTCTCTCACTCTCACTCACTCTCTCACTCTGACACACTTTCTCTCACTCTAACACACTCTCTCACTCTGACACACTCTCTCACTCTGACACACTCTCTCACACTCACTCTCTCACTCTCACACACTCTCACTCACTCTGACACACTTTCTCTCACTCTAACACACTCACTCACTCTGACACACTCTCTCTCACTCTCACTCACTCTCTCACTCTGACACACTTTCTCTCACTCTAACACACTCTCTCACTCTGACACACTCTCTCACTCTGACACACTCTCTCACACTCACTCTCTCACTCTCACACACTCTCACTCACTCTGACACACTTTCTCTCACTCTAACACACTCACTCACTCTGACACACTCTCTCACTCTGACACACTCTCTCACTCTCACACTCACTCTCACACACTCTCACTCACTCTGACACACTCTCTCTCACTCTCACTCACTCTGACACACTTTCTCTCACTCTGACACACTCACTCACTCTGACACACTCTCTCACTCTGACACACTCTCTCACTCTGACACACTCTCTCTCACTCTCACACACACTCTCTCACTCTGACACACTCTCTCTCACTCTGACACACTCTCTCTCACTCTCACTCACTCTCTCACTCTGACACACTTTCTCTCACTCTGACACACTCTCTCACTCTGACACACTCTCTCACTCTCACACTCACTCTCTCACTCTCACACACTCTCACACTTTCTCTCACTCTGACACACTCTCTCACTCTGACACACTCTCACACTCTCTCTCACTCTCAAACACACTCTCTCACTCTGACACACTCTCTCTCACTCTGACACACTCTCTCTCACTCTGACACACTCTCTCTCACTCTGACACACTCTCTCTCACTCTCACACACTCTCTCTCACTCTGACACACTCTCTCACTCTGACACACTCTCTCACTCTGACACACTCTCTCTCTCTCACACACACTCTCTCACTCTCACACACACTCTCTCACTCTGACACACACTCTCTCACTCTGACACACTCTCTCTCACTCTGACACACTCTCTCTCACTCTGACACACTCTCTCTCACACACACTCTCTCACTCTGACACACACTCTCTCACTCTGACACACTCTCTCTCACTCTGACACACTCTCTCTCACTCTGACACACTCTCTCTCACTCTGACACACTCTCTCACTCTGACACACTCTCTCACTCTCACACTCACTCTCTCACTCACACACTCTCACTCACTCTCTCACTCTGACACACACTCTCTCACTCTGACACACTCACTCACTCTGACACACTCTCTCACTCTGACACACTCTCTCACTCTGACACACTCTCTCACTCTCACACTCACTCTCTCACTCACACACTCTCACTCACTCTCTCACTCTGACACACTTTCTCTCACTCTGACACACTCTCAAACACTCTCTCTCACTCTGACACACTCTCTCTCACTCTGACACACTCTCTCTCACTCTGACACACTCTCTCGCTCTGACACACACTCTCTCACTCTGACACACTCTCTCTCACTCTGACACACTCTCTCTCACTCTGACACACTCTCTCACTCTGACACACTCTCTCACTCTGACACACTCTCTCACTCTGACACACTCTCTCACTCTGACACACTCTCTCACTCTGACACACTCTCTCACTCTGACACACTCTCACACTCTCTCACACACACTCTCTCACTCTGACACACTCTCTCTCACTCTGACACACTCTCTCTCACTCTGACACACTCTCTCTCACTCTGACACACTCTCTCTCACTCTGACACACTCTCTCTCACTCTGACACACTCTCTCTCACTCTCACACACTCTCTCTCACTCTCACACACACTCTCTCACTCTCACACACACTCTCTCACTCTGACACACACTCTCACACACTCTCTCACTCTCACACACTCTCTCACACTCTCACTCATGCTCACACTCACTCACAGGTTTTTTCTAAATTTGATTAATATTTGAAATTAATATTTGTATTTGACAGCCCTAATCCTGATATGGTTTATCATAAATCTATCGCCATTAAAAGCTGGCATGGCATTAACAGCCGTTGTTTGGACTCTCTCACACGCGTGTGCTGTTCCGCAGGTATCCGCTGATCATCGACCCGTCGGGTCAGGCCACAGAGTTCATCATGAACGAGTATAAGGACCGGAAGATCACGCGCACCAGCTTTCTGGACGACGCCTTCAGGAAGAATCTGGAGAGCGCTCTGCGGTTCGGCAACCCTCTGCTGGTGCAGGTACACACACACACACACTCACTCTCTCACACACACACTCACTCACTCACACACACACACACAGGGTTCCTACAAGTGATTGAATTTTACTTTTTGATATGCAAGTCCTGGAAAACCCTTGAAAATATTTATGAAGAGATGCTTGAAAAGTGCGTAATTAATTGAAAGACAATATATATCAAATTTGTTTAATTTTTTTGATGAAACAATATTTTCATGCTAAAAGTCTGATAAAGATATTAAGACATCTCACATGACTATGAACGTGATATTGCTCATATAAATATCCAAGTATATGATACAGCTTTATTTTATTAGTTTATTTGTATTTATCTGTTTATCTTTTTTAAATTTGAAAGATAATAAAGATATTGTTTGATAAGTGAGATCTCTGATTGAAGTCCTTGAAAACCAAAATAAGTAGTGCTTAAAATGTCCAGGAACTTCATGTTACAGCATCTGTCCTCTCTCACTCGTGCGTGTGTTTGTGTGTTTGTGTGTTTGTGTGTTTGTGTGTTTGTGTGTTTGTGTGTGTGTGTGTGTGTGTCTCAGGACGTGGAGAGCTACGACCCGATCCTGAACCCGGTGCTGAACCGGGAGGTGCGGCGCACCGGTGGCCGCGTGCTCATCACTCTCGGGGATCAGGACATCGATCTGTCCCCGTCCTTCGTCATCTTCCTCTCCACACGAGACCCCACGGTACAGCAGCTCCTGTGGGAACAGGGCTAGAATGCTCTTTCCCTTCATATTGTGATTATTAATGTTAGTAGAATGACATTTATTTGTGGCAGGCAACTGCATGTCATCTGGTTTAAGTATATCATAGTGCTGTTTAAAAGCAGTGCATACGCCAGACATGACGCATCTCTGCCCACTAGCACACCTTGCTGTTCTGTAGTGCTGGGACGGTACACCTGTCTCCCGATGCGATACTATCACCATACCCGGGTGCCGATGCGATACTATCACCATACCCGGGTGCCGATGCGATACTATCACCATACCCGGGTGCCGATGCGATACTATAACCATACCCGGGTGCCGATGCGATACTATCACCATACCCGGGTGCCGATGCGATACTATCACCATACCCGGGTGCCGATGCGATACTATCACCATACCCGGGTGCCGATGCGATACTATAACCATACCCGGGTGCCGATGCGATACTATCACCATACCCGGGTGCCGATGCGATACTATCACCATACCCGGGTGCCGATGCGATACTATAACCATACCCGGGTGCCGATGCGATACTATCACCATACCATCATCATTGATTTAATCACGGCACAGTTATTTTTCTGATTAATTCCGCAGCATGACACTTGAATTGTCGTGTCTGTGCAGGTGGAGTTCCCTCCCGATCTTTGCTCTCGCGTGACCTTTGTGAACTTCACGGTGACCCGCAGCAGCCTCCAGAGCCAGTGCCTGAACGAGGTGCTGAAGGCCGAGCGGCCCGACGTGGACGAGAAGCGCTCGGACCTGCTGAAGCTCCAGGGTGAGTGATGGAGAACGCTGAGATGCACTCGTGCTGAGTGTTAAAGGTGCAGTCTGTAAGAATGACAGCTAGTGGTGGAAATAGGTACTGCAGTCCAAATGTAAAATATGGGAGATCGTCGTTTCTCCCGCCTCCTCAGACTCGACGCTCACACAGGTGGCGTTTTGTAAAGTAAAGTAACTGGCTGTAGAAGTGTTTTCCAGAGAAATGTGTGTTTCCTCTATCTATCACATTGTGTGTTTATGCTTTAGTTGAGTTGAGTGAAAGTAATGTGGTTGTGTTGTATCCGCTCAGGTGAGTTCCAGCTGCGTCTGCGTCAGCTGGAGAAGTCTCTCCTGCAGGCCCTGAACGAGGTCAAGGGTCGTATCCTAGACGACGACACCATCATCACGACCCTGGAGAACTTGAAGAAGGAGGCGGCGGAGGTGACGAGGAAGGTGGAGGAGACCGACATCGTGATGCAGGAGGTGGAGTCGGTGTCACAGCAGTACCTGTCCCTGGCCTCGGCCTGCAGCAGCATCTACTTCACCATGGAGTCGCTCAACCAGGTGTGTGTGTGTGTGTGTGTGCGCACGCGTGTGTGTGTGCGCGTCCCTGGCCTTGGCCTGCAGCAGCATCTACTTCACCATGGAGGTGCTCAACCAGGTGTGTGTGTGTGTGTGCGCACGCGTGTGTGTGTGCGCGTCCCTGGCCTTGGCCTGCAGCAGCATCTACTTCACCATGGAGGTGCTCAACCAGGTCACACACCTGTGTGTGTGTCACTCTTTGAAATGCATTACAATATTGCGTTACTCCCTTAAAAAGTACTTTTTCTAAAGTAGAGGTACCGTAGAGGTACGGTAGAGATGAGGTAGAGGTACGGTGGAGATGAGGTAGAGGTACGGTAGAGATGAGGTAGAGGTACGGTGGAGATGAGGTAGAGGTACGGTAGAGATGAGGTAGAGGTACGGTGGAGATGAGGTAGAGGTACGGTGGAGATGAGGTAGAGGTACGGTAGAGATGAGGTAGAGGTACGGTAGAGATGAGGTAGAGGTACGGTAGAGATGAGGTAGAGGTACGGTAGAGATGAGGTAGAGGTACGGTAGAGATGAGGTAGAGGTACGGTGGAGATGAGGTAGAGGTACGGTGGAGATGAGGTAGAGGTACGGTAGAGATGAGGTAGAGGTACGGTAGAGATGAGGTAGAGGTACGGTGGAGATGAGGTAGAGGTACGGTAGAGATGAGGTAGAGGTACGGTGGAGATGAGGTAGAGGTACGGTGGAGATGAGGTAGAGGTACGGTGGAGATGAGGTAGAGGTACGGTGGAGATGAGGTAGAGGTACGGTAGAGATGAGGTAGAGATACGGTGGAGATGAGGTAGAGGTACGGTGGAGATGAGGTAGAGGTACGGTAGAGATGAGGTAGAGGTACGGTGGAGATGAGGTAGAGGTACGGTGGAGATGAGGTAGAGGTACGGTGGAGATGAGGTAGAGGTACGGTGGAGATGAGGTAGAGGTACGGTAGAGATGAGGTAGAGATACGGTGGAGATGAGGTAGAGGTACGGTGGAGATGAGGTAGAGGTACGGTAGAGATGAGGTAGAGGTACGGTGGAGATGAGGTAGAGGTACGGTGGAGATGAGGTAGAGGTACGGTGGAGATGAGGTAGAGGTACGGTGGAGATGAGGTAGAGGTACGGTGGAGATGAGGTAGAGGTACGGTAGAGATGAGGTAGAGGTACGGTAGAGATGAGGTAGAGGTACGGTGGAGATGAGGTAGAGGTACGGTAGAGATGAGGTAGAGGTACGGTGGAGATGAGGTAGAGGTACGGTGGAGATGAGGTAGAGGTACGGTAGAGATGAGGTAGAGGTACGGTAGAGATGAGGTAGAGGTACGGTAGAGATGAGGTAGACGGTACGGTAGATGAGTACGGTAGAGATGAGGTAGAGGTACGGTAGAGATGAGGTAGAGATGAGGTAGAAGTACGGTAGAGATGAGGTAGAGGTACGGTGGAGATGAGGTAGAGGTACGGTGGAGATGAGGTAGAGGTACGGTGGAGATGAGGTAGAGGTACGGTAGAGATGAGGTAGAGGTACGGTAGAGATGAGTTAGAGGTACGGTGGAGATGAGGTAGAGGTACGGTAGAGATGAGGTAGAGGTACGGTAGAGATGAGGTAGAGGTACGGTAGAGATGAGGTAGAGGTACGGTAGAGATGAGGTAGAGGTACGGTAGAGATGAGGTAGAGGTACGGTAGAGATGAGGTAGAGGTACGGTAGAGATGAGGTAGAGGTACGGTAGAGATGAGGTAGAGGTACGGTAGAGATGAGGTAGAGGTACGGTAGAGATGAGGTAGAGGTACGGTAGAGGTACGGTAGAGGTACGGTAGAGATGAGGTAGAGGTACGGTAGAGGTACGGTAGAGATGAGGTAGAGGTACGGTAGAGATGAGGTAGAGGTACGGTAGAGATGAGGTAGAGGTACGGTAGAGATGAGGTAGAGGTACGGTAGAGATGAGGTAGAGGTACGGTAGAGGTACGGTAGAGATGAGGTAGAGGTACGGTAGAGATGAGGTAGAGGTACGGTAGAGATGAGGTAGAGGTACGGTAGAGGTGAGGTAGAGGTACGGTAGAGATGAGGTAGAGGTACGGTAGAGATGAGGTAGAGGTACGGTAGAGGTACGGTAGAGATGAGGTAGAGGTACGGTAGAGATGAGGTAGAGGTACGGTAGAGATGAGGTAGAGGTACGGTAGAGATGAGGTAGAGGTACGGTAGAGATGAGGTAGAGGTACGGTAGAGATGAGGTAGAGGTACGGTAGAGATGAGGTAGAGGTACGGTAGAGATGAGGTAGAGGTACGGTAGAGATGAGGTAGAGGTACGGTAGAGATGAGGTAGAGGTACGGTAGAGATGAGGTAGAGGTACGGTAGAGATGAGGTAGAGGTACGGTAGAGATGAGGTAGAGGTACGGTAGAGATGAGGTAGAGGTACGGTAGAGATGAGGTAGAGGTACGGTAGAGATGAGGTAGAGGTACGGTAGAGGTACGGTAGAGGTACGGTAGAGGTACGGTAGAGGTACGGTAGAGGTACGGTAGAGGTACGGTAGAGGTACGGTAGAGATGAGGTAGAGGTACGGTAGAGATGAGGTAGAGGTACGGTAGAGATGAGGTAGAGGTACGGTAGAGATGAGGTAGAGGTACGGTAGAGATGAGGTAGAGGTACGGTAGAGATGAGGTAGAGGTACGGTAGAGATGAGGTAGAGGTACGGTAGAGATGAGGTAGAGATGAGGTAGAGGTACGGTAGAGATGAGGTAGAGGTACGGTAGAGATGAGGTAGAGGTACGGTAGAGATGAGGTAGAGGTACGGTAGAGATGAGTTAGAGGTACGGTAGAGATGAGGTAGAGGTACGGTAGAGATGAGGTAGAGATGAGGTAGAGGTACGGTAGAGATGAGGTAGAGGTACGGTAGAGATGAGGTAGAGGTACGGTAGAGATGAGGTAGAGGTACGGTAGAGATGAGTTAGAGGTACGGTAGAGATGAGGTAGAGGTACGGTAGAGATGAGGTAGAGGTACGGTAGAGATGAGTTAGAGGTACGGTAGAGATGAGGTAGAGGTACGGTAGAGATGAGTTAGAGGTACGGTAGAGATGAGGTAGAGGTACGGTAGAGATGAGTTAGAGGTACGGTAGAGATGAGGTAGAGGTACGGTAGAGATGAGGTAGAGGTACGGTAGAGATGAGTTAGAGGTACGGTAGAGATGAGGTAGAGGTACGGTAGAGATGAGGTAGAGGTACGGTAGAGATGAGGTAGAGGTACGGTAGAGATGAGGTAGAGGTACGGTAGAGATGAGGTAGAGGTACGGTAGAGATGAGGTAGAGATGAGGTAGAGGTACGGTAGAGATGAGGTAGAGGTACGGTAGAGATGAGGTAGAGGTACGGTAGAGATGAGGTAGAGATTGAGGGCGCAGAAGTTTAACACTTCACCAATAATACTCAAAAAATCTAAAGTCATTTTTGCTTATGGTTTAACTGAATAATCAAAGTTCATGTACACTGGTCAATACGCCTCTGCACTTACTCACAATTTCTCTCAACATGAGGACAAGAGAGCTGTCAGTCAATAAATGTGAAAAAGTAACTCTGATATTTTGCTGTAAAAGTAATGTTACTTCACTAGTTACTCCAGTAATCTGATCACATAACTGTAGTTACTGAGTTCCCCGACGCTGCTCTTCATGCTGGATCTGTCTCCCGCCGCAGATGCACTTCCTCTACCAGTACTCTCTGCACTTCTTCCTGGACATCTACCACACGGTGCTGTACGAGAACCCAAACCTGAAGAGTGTGAGCGACCACACGCAGCGCCTGACGCACATCACCAAAGACCTGTTCCAGGTGCGGCCATCAGAGAACACACACCTGCGCCTTAAGCGTGCAAACACTCTTAATCATGCAAACACTTCATCTCTTCTTTTGCTGCTGAGCTTCAATAAACGTCAATGTTATAGTATGTTTATGGTAACACTTTACAATACGGGTTATTAGTTAACATTAGTTAACTACCTTAGTTAACATGAACTAAGAATGAACACTATTTCATCAGCATTTAGTTTGTTTCAGTTTATTGAAGTTGCATCTCATCATATTTACATACAATGCAAGAGCAAAAATCTTAGGTCTCCCCCCCTCCTGACAAGCAGTTAATAGTTCATAGTTAATATAATTTCAACATTTACTCATACATTATTCAAATCAAAGGTTGTATTAGTTAATGCGCTGTGAACTAACATGAACAAACTATGAACAGCTGGATTTTTGTTAACTAACATGAACAAAGATTAATAAATACTGTAACTAATGTATTGCTCATTGTTAGTTCATGCTAGCTAATACATTAATGTTATCTAATGAACCTTATTGTAAAGTTTTACCATGTTTGTTTTTATTATATTGTATTAATGATATCATGTTAAAGGATAATTCCGGTATTTAACACCTTGAGTCTATATTGTAGTTTGTTTTGGATGAACAAGAGTGGTGGACATTTTTTTGACAATGGTTCCTCTCGAGTTTTTGACTATAATAGAATTGGCCATGGACCCATTTAACATTGGAGTCAATGGGCATGTCCGAAAAGGTCATTAAAACAGCCAATAATGTTCGTTTACAAAACTGTTAAACTCACCGAGTGGTTAGTGGTGTTCGTTGATGATTATAAACAATATATCGTCGCAATATATGATTCCAATCCGTTTATTTTGCTATAGTGGAACTATTTTTTCAGACACTTCACAACCGTGTAACTTCCGCTCAATATTTGAATCTGAAGCGTTAGCACACTCCCGACCACTTGATGGCGATAACCGATGTTTATGTCTCGCGGGACACTCACGGTCACAGTCGAGTTCATATTGCACTGGTCAGTGGTCACGTCTTTCAATATGGTTAGAATTTGTGCGGTCAAAAACTGCGGTAAAGAGCTCTGCTCGCTAGCCTTATGAGAAACGGAAGCGAGCAAAAAGACTACATCGACCAAATGTAAACAGCCCCCTTTCCGTTTCCGGTAGCGCATTTATATTAACGAGCACTCAGTCCTTCAACAGAATTCAATGGAATTTTACAAAATGACGAATAAAACACGACAGAAACTGTATTTCGCAACACTTTTTGTTTCTGGAACATCAACTAACATCACTAACCACTCGGTGAGTTGCACAGTTTTGTAAACGAACATTATTGGCTGTTTTAATGACATTTTCGGACATGCCCATTGACTCTAAAAAAAAATTGGCCATGGACCCATTTAACATTGTAGTCAAAAACTCGAGAGAGGAACCATTGTCAAAAAAATGTTGTCCACCACTCTTGTTCATCCAAAACAAACTACAATATAGACTCAAGGTGTTAAATACCGGAATTATCCTTTAAATGTATGGCTGATGGGGCAATGAACTTAAGTGTGTGTGTGTGTGTGTGTGTGTTCTCTGTAGGGCGCGTTTAACCGAGTGGCTCGAGGAATGTTGCATCAGGATCACATCACCTTCGCTGTGCTGCTCGCCCGCATCAACCTGAAGGGTCTGACCAGGTACTGACCGCTGCCTCCTGATCTCACTAATGCTCGTCACAGAGAACCTGATGCTTTCTTGAGCTTCTGTTTTCCATGGTGTTCACAGCGACCCGTTCCGGTGCATGTCTCTTTAAATGATGAAGAGTTTGGGTTAGGGGTGTGCGATATTAGTATAAGTTAGGCTAGAGCGCTTGTGCTAGTGCACGCTTGTGCTAGTGCACGCTTTTACTGCGTGATTTAGTTTA
The DNA here is from genome assembly GCA_033366665.1 of Phoxinus dragarum. NCBI lineage: Eukaryota > Metazoa > Chordata > Actinopteri > Cypriniformes > Leuciscidae > Phoxinus > Phoxinus dragarum. The sequence goes on from JARPMJ010002652.1 coordinate 66,226, forward strand.
ATAAAATGCATTTATAATGCCCTTAATATTCAAGATAATGGGAAAAAATTCCTCTGCATGTCTTTTATATCATTTAATATAGTTCATCAATATCACACGGAGTACCATTCTTTCTCCAAATATCAGCACGATTACAAATGTGAAATAAACAAGAAGTTAATATTAAGTGATATTTTAAAAATCAATTTAATCTTATTGGAAAAGATGGCACTGCTGCACACTGACCAGCATATGGAATATGAAGACTGACAAGCGTTAGGAGTCAGCTGTCCACGAGTCCTAAACCTGCACAGGTGCCAACACAATAACAGCTAATTATCAAATTCAAGAAAATTTCGAGATATAATGTTGTTGTCAGTATCGCACACCCCTAGTTTGAATAGACTTTTACTGGAGGGACAGAAATGCTCTCCTCCAAACACAGTACTCACACACTCTGAGCCTGAGGTCCAGGTGAGGTCTGAGTGGACCGGTGCAGGCCTGATGTTTCTCTCTGCTCGTGTCTCCAGCGAGCCCTCGTACGACGCAGAGTTCCAGCACTACTTGCGTGGGAAGGAGATCGTGCTGAGCGGGGCGAGCGTGCCGAAGGTGAAGGGTCTGAGCGGAGAGCAGGCAGAAGCCATGGTGCGCCTCAGCCGAGTGCCCGCCTTCAGTGACCTGGTGTCCACCGTCCAGGCCGACGAGGTGAGCGACTCCACATCTGTGCTCAGTCTGAGCTCACACAGCGCCCCTGACCCCTCTCTGGTCCCCTGACTCCGTCCCCTGACCCCTCTCTGGTCCCCTAACCCCTCTCTGGTCCCCTAACCCCCTGACCCCTCTCTGGTCCCCTGACCCCTCTCTGGTCCCCTGACCCTAACCCCTCTCTGGTCCCCTGACCCCTCTCTGGTCCCCTGACCCCTCTCTGGTCCCCTAACCCCCTGACCCCTCTCTGGTCCCCTGACCCCTCTCTGGTCCCCTGACCCCTCTCTGGTCCCCTAACCCCTCTCTGGTCCCCTAACCCCTCTCTGGTCCCCTGACCCCTCTCTGGTCCCCTGGTCCCCTGACCCCTCTCTGGTCCCCTGACCCCTCTCTGACCCCCTGACCTCCCTCTGACCACTCTCTGGTCCCCTGACCCCTCTCTGATCACCTGACCCCTCTCTGGTCCCCTAACCCCTCTCTGGTCCCCTAACCCCCTGACCCCTCTCTGGTCCCCTGACCCCTCTCTGGTCCCCTGACCCTAACACCTCTCTGGTCCCCTAACCCCTCTCTGGTCCCCTGACCCCTCTCTGGTCCCCTGACCCCTCTCTGGTCCCCTGACCCTAACACCTCTCTGGTCCCCTAACCCCTCTCTGGTCCCCTGACCCCTCTCTGGTCCCCTGACCCCTCTCTGGTCCCCTGACCCCTCTCTGGTCCCCTGACCCCTCTCTGGTCCCCTAACCCCTCTCTGGTCCCCTAACCCCCTGACCCCTCTCTGGTCCCCTGACCCCTCTCTGGTCCCCTGACCCCTCTCTGGTCCCCTGACCCCTCTCTGGTCCCCTAACCCCTCTCTGGTCCCCTGACCCCCTGACCTCCCTCTGACCACTCTCTGGTCCCCTGACCCCTCTCTGGTCCCCTGACCCCTCTCTGGTCCCCTGACCCCTCTCTGGTCCCCTGACCCCCTGACCCCTCTCTGGTCCCCTAACCCCTCTCTGGTCCCCTGACCCCTCTCTGGTCCCCTGACCCCTCTCTGACCCCCTGACCTCCCTCTGACCACTCTCTGGTCCCCTGACCCCTCTCTGATCACCTGACCCCCTGACCCTTCTCTGATCACCTGACCCCCCTCTGATCACTCTCTGATCACCTGACCCCTCTCTGACCCCCTGACCTCCCTCTGACCCCCTGACCCCTCTCTGACCCCCTGACCCCTCTCTGACCCCCTGACCTCCCTCTGACCCCCTGACCCCTCTCTGATCACCTGACCCCTTCTGTGTTCCAGCAATTCTTCATGTGGCTGGAGAGCAACTCCCCTGAGCTGTCGGTGCCGTACCTGTGGAGCGAAGAGAAGGCGTCCAGTGAGTGCAGTGATAATGACACATTTAATATCCAGCAATATTGTAGATCTCCTGCACTGACAGCATGATACGAGAACTGAGCTGAGCTGGACGATGACATCACGGTTTTCTCCAAACTTTGTTGCATTATTTTCCTGTTATCTCTGTAAAGCTGCTTTTAAACACTCTGTGCTGTAAAAAGCGCTGTATGAATAAAGCTGACCTGACGTCCTGTGAGCGCCTGCAGAAGTGACGTGTGTGTGTGTGTGTCCTCAGCTCTGATTGGTCAGGCTGTCCACCAGCTGCTGCTGATCCAGGCGTTCAGACCCGATCGTCTGCTGGCCATGTCACACATCTTTGTGTCCAAAATCCTGGGAGAAAACTTCATGGCCATCATCGATCAGCCGCTGGACCTGGCCAACATCGTGGACAGCGAGGTAAGAGGCGTGTGTGTGTGAGTGAGTGATGCGAGCGGCTCCTGCTTCAGTGTGTGTGTGTGTGAGTGATGCGAGCGGCTCCTGCTTCAGTGTGTGTGTGTGTGAGTGATGCGAGCGGCTCCTGCTTCAGTGCTTGTGTGTGTGTGTGTGTGTGTGCGCAGGTGAAGCCGGGGACGCCGGTGCTGATGTGTTCTGTGCCCGGGTACGATGCTAGCGGTCTAGTGCGGGATCTCGCCGCCGAGCAGAACAAACACATCACCTCCATCTCCATCGGTGAGACCTCGCGAACACACGTTGATAACACACTGGGTTCAACAGTGGAAGCTTGTTCCTGCCAGGGAATTACAAATCACACAGTTCTGAATTTTATTAGTTAATATGGAAGCTTGTTTCCGCCACAGAATAAAAAAGTAATTGCAACTTTTTATCTCAGAATGGCATGATATAAAGTCACAATTGCGTGTTATAAAGTCACAATTGCGTGTTATAAAGTCACAATTGTGATGTAATGTGTAATGTAAACATACAATCTATGTAATGTAAACATACAATTGCATGATATGGACTTTATATCTCACAATTCTGAGAAAAGATTAAAAAAACACAATTGCGAGAGTCTTTATAACACAATTCTGACTTTATATCTCACAATTCTGAGAAAAGATTAAAAAAACCGCAATTGCGAGAGTCTTTATAACACAATTCTGACTTTATATCTTGCAATTCTGAGAAATAAAGTCAAAATTGTAAGATATAAACTCGGAATTTGCTATTATCTTTTAAAATGTTTTATTATGTGACGGACACAAGCTTCCATGAACTAGTTAACTTGAACTAAAAATGAAAAATACTTTCATTAATTCCAACATTTGCTAACATATTATTTATCAGTTGTATCTGTTAATATTATTTAATGCACTAACATGATTTTACATATAGTTAAGTGTTAGGAAACCGAACTCTTGTTTGTCCGTCTCCAGGTTCTGCTGAAGGGTTTAATAAGGCGGACCGAGACATCAACACAGCAGTGAAGTCTGGCAGGTGAGCGAGCGACCGACCGGCACACACTCCTCCGGCGCTCACGAGCTGCTCTCACGTGTGTGTGTGTGTGTGTGTGTGTGTGTGTGTGTGTTTCAGGTGGGTGATGCTGGAGAACGTGCATCTGGCTCCTGGTTGGCTGATGCAGCTGGAGAAGAAGCTCCACTCCATGCAACCGCACGCCAGTTTCCGGCTCTTCCTCACCATGGAGATCAACCCGAAGGTCCCGCATCACTTCCTGTGCACGTCTGTGTCACGTGTCATGAATGCCTCATCTGATGATTGATGTTCTCCCTCAGGTGCCGGTGAACCTGCTGCGTGCCGGACGCATCTTCGTGTTCGAGCCTCCTCCGGGTATGAAGGCCAACATGCTGCGCACCTTCAGCAATATCCCTGTGGCGCGCATGTGTAAGGTGAGTCTGCAGAAACACAACTGATCTGTCTGCGGGTTAGGGTTAGATCGGGATCTGTCTGCGGGTTAGGGTTAGATCGGGATCTGTCTGCGGGTTAGGGTTAGATCGGGATCTGCTCTGCGGGATCTGCTCTGCGGGATCTGTCTGCGGGATCTGTCTGCGGGATCTGTCTGCGGGATCTGCAGTCGAGCATGTCTGATCCGAAATTCACAAAAACTGCATTACTTTTAAACACACATATAAGGAGAACGAGTGATTGTTTGGCTCGCGCTTTATATTAGGCCATGTGCTTAACCATTCGATACAAGATACTTGCATACAAAGGATTAGGATTTAAGTAGTTACATTAACTTCATCCCTATCTCTAACAAACCTAACTCTGACCCCTATAACCTTTACTCCTAAACCTGACCAAACCTCAAACTCGCTGCCAGTAAATGTGGTAATGTTCCAGAACATGCTCAGTAAATCCAAATATAGGTATGTCTGAAACTGTTGCTGACACTTCTTGTTTATTGCCTTTTTAAGATGTTTTTCTCATCCGTAAGTAGCTTTGGATAAAAGTATCTGCAAACTTAATAAATATAAATGTTAATAATAGGGGTTAATAATAGTCGAATCAGAATCGTGTGTGGGGGGATCTATCGTCCTCAGATTACTCTGATCCAGTGTTTGTCACGTTCATCATCCTGCTGCTGTTGTTCTTCTCTCAGTCCCCGAACGAGCGAGCGCGCCTGTACTTCCTCCTGGCCTGGTTCCACGCTGTCATCCAGGAGCGGCTCCGTTACGCTCCGCTCGGCTGGTCCAAGAAATACGAGTTCGGCGAGTCGGACCTGCGCTCCGCCTGCGACACCATCGACACCTGGCTGGATGATACGGCGAAGGTGTGTGAGCGTGAGCGTGAGAGAGCGTGAGTGTGTGTAACACCTGTCACTCTCCTCAGGGTGTGTGTGTGTGTGTGTAACACCTGTCGCTCTCCTCAGGGTGTGTGTGTGTGTGTGTAACACCTGTCGCTCTCCTCAGGGTGGGTGTGTGTGTAACACCTGTCACTCTCCTCAGGGTGGGTGTGTATGTGTGTAACACCTGTCGCTCTCCTCAGGGTGTGTGTGTGTGTGTAACACCTGTCGCTCTCCTCAGGGGGTGTGTGTGTGTGTAACACCTGTCGCTCTCCTCAGGGGGTGTGTGTGTGTGTGTGTGTGTGTGTGTAACACCTGTCACTCTCCTCTGTGTGTGTGTGTGTGTGTGTGTGTGTGTGTGTGTGTGTAACACCTGTCGCTCTCCTCAGGGTGTGTGTGTGTGTGTGTGTGTAACACCTGTCGCTCTCCTCAGGGTGTGTGTGTGTGTAACACCTGTCGCTCTCCTCAGGGTCGGCAGAACATCTCTCCTGATAAGATCCCGTGGGCGGCTCTGAAGACGCTGATGGCTCAGTCGATCTACGGCGGGCGCATCGATAACGAGTTCGACCAGCGGCTCCTGAACACGTTCCTGGATCGGCTCTTCACCACCAGCAGCTTCGACAGCGAGTTCAAGCTGGCGCTCAAAGTGGACGGGCACAAGGACATCAAGATGCCCGACGGCATCCGGTCAGTCTCACCCTAACGTTTCTGCATCACATGTTTATCTGTACAGCGCTTTATACAGGACAGACTCACAGCGGCGTCACGGTGAGAAACCGAATCAGTGATGACACTTCATCAGATAGGAGACTCAGACTCCGCTGTAAACCGTCATTAGTCAGATCAGTGTTGATTCAGTTCAGCTCAATAACAGTTCTGGGTGTAAACTCACATCGAATTGAACTAAATTGGGCTAAATTACACTATCTGCCTTTATATCAGATTTTGTCTCATATTAAATGGGTTACACAGTTTTGAACTGAATCAACACTGATCTGAGTTGATGAACACTGTATTCCTGTGAAGCGGTCAGTAGTGTTGAGGCGCTGGTGAATGACCTCTAGTGTGTGTGTGTGTGTGTCAGGCGTGAGGAGTTCATCCACTGGGTGGAGCTGCTGCCGGACACTCAGACTCCATCATGGCTCGGGCTGCCGAGTAACGCAGAGAAGGTCCTGCTCACGACTCAGGGTACGAGCTCGCTCTCTTTTTTTTTTTAATTCGACGAATATTCGAAATTCTAATTTATTTGACCGCGCTAGCGCAGACGTGGCCAGCCTTCCGGTCACCTCTATTCTGGTTTTCAGAAACACTCTTTAACCTCTTTATTAACAACACAATGCTTGAACATGCAAGTTTGTCCAGCTGTTCATTTGATTTCCCTCCTTCACTTCCTGTGGGCGTGTCCCTCGTGCACCTCACTTCCTGTGGGCGTGTCCCTCGCGCTCAGGCATTGACATGATGGGGAAGCTGTTGAAGATGCAGATGTTGGAGGATGAGGACGACCTGGCGTACGAGACGGAGAAGAAGCGCGCGGCGTCCACGACGGACGCTCAGCCAGCCTGGATGAGAACGCTCCTGTCCACCGCTCGCAACTGGCTCCTGCTGATCCCCGAGGCCGTCAGCCCGCTCAAGCGCACCGTGGAGAACATCAAGGTATGCTGGGAAGGGCCTCGACAGTCAGGCTTCCCTACACGCGCAGAACTAACCCTCTCCATTCAAACCCTCAACATCTTAGAGAAACACTGTTGGTTTCAATGGATTAAATTAGACATTGACTGATAATGATTTTTTTGTTATAACCGATACCAATGATTTGCATGTTTATGTGCCGATATATAGAAGTCAAGTCACCTTCATTTATATAGAGCTTTTAACAGTGGATTGTTTCAAAGCAGCTTCACAGTGATAATAGAAACTACCCTAACTGAAGTTGCGGAGATCATTAGTCATTAACTCAGTTGTTGTTATTAACACGACACCGTTCTAACAGGAAACCCTTAACGCGCTCCGGCTCATCCGCACAACAGTGCCTGTCTCCAGAACGCACTTCCTGAAATAGGTTTGAAGGTGCACACGATTATCCGTTTTCTCTGCGCAAACCGATATTGGTTTTATTTCTGTTTTTGCAATTGACCTATCGGTAAGCCCCCGCCCCCCTTAGTTACTGTTGCTATCTTGGAGTTTCTAACTGTCTTACGATGGCAGCTGTCCGTGTGAAAACCTCGTCCAGACACAGAAGGACCGCCTCTCGGTGAGGAGCATTCGAGTGGGACTTACATATGCCATGGAGGGGTGTATAAAAGATTGTTAAATAAATATGGTAGTTAACGAGATTCATTTGGAAGATAGGGTTTTCAGAACACCATGCAAGCGGGAGAAGCCTGGTGTAAACGGTCACGTCACGTTCACATCATGACCTACTATACATGATGTGAGGACAGTTAGCTATTTAGGTTTGTACGTTAGATGGACTCATTAAAGAAGTTGAACGTTTTCGTCTTCATTGGGAATGGGATTGGGGTTGAATCCTCAGGGAACCAGGATACTGCGCTCACGCCAGTGATAGTGTAAATAAACCGGGCTTCAGTCAAGTCAAGTCACCTTTATTTATATAGCGCTTTTTACAATACAGATTGTATCAAAGCAGCTTCACAGTGATAACATGAAAATAATACAAAAAACTATTTCATCATCGTCCACCTTTTAAGGCAGATCTATAATATTGTTGAATATTAAATGTCCCCAACTAAGCAAGCCAGAAGGCAAGGCAACAGCGGCAAGGAACCAAAACTCCATCAGGGACAGAATGGAGAATAAACCTTGGGAGAACCCAGGCTCAGTCGGGGCCAGTTCTCCTCTGGCCAATGAGTGAACAGTGTATGAAGTTCAGAATGAATCAGAGTATTTGTCCAGTTCCGGTTGGTTGAAGTCGGAGTGGAGAGGAGGAGAGACTGGTTGACACTTCAGGTCAGCGGCGTCGTCGTGTCCTGGCGCTGGTCCTTCATCAGATCTGGATACGGCCTGGTTCCGGTGGACAGCAGTAAACCTCGGGATAGACAGAGAGACTAATATTAGCGTAGACGCCATCCTTCTTATGATGTACCAAGTACATCAGGATTTACGGGAAGTGTTCCCGGTCCCGGCTGTTCTAATCTATGCAGCCTAATTATAAGTCTATAATGTGTTATGTGTATGCTAGGCCGAAGAGATGTGTCTTTAGTCTAGATTTGAACTGACAGAGTGTGTCTGCTTCCCGGACAATGTTAGGAAGACTGTTCCAAAGTTTTGGTGCTAAATAGGAAAAGGATCTACCGCCAGCAGTCGATTCTGATATTCTAGGTATTATTAACTGGCCGGAGTTTTGAGATCGCAGTAGACGTGAAGGACTATAATGCGTTAAGAGCTCGCTCAAGTACTGCGGAGCTAAACCATTTAGTCAGGGAACTACACTGCGACCAAAATGGTCGCATATGCGACCTTTTGAAATGCCATTGCAACCCTAATTTTTAATGGGTCGCAAATGTATCACTGACTATTTTTGTTCCTACCTTATGTTTTAGGCAATATGCTATGATTTACTATGAGCATTTATTAAAACAGAAATGTGTATTTTTAAAGAATACGTTTTATAACGTGCTCTGAGCATTCAACACACAAAGTTGGCTTCAGCCCCGCGACTTATAAAGTAATCGGGTTGATGTGCGCGTTTATATGTCACACGTTTCCCGCATAACCATTCTCCTCTATTGGTTCTTTATTTGTTTTAAAAAGCAGACGTAATATTAATCCGTCTCTGGTCATGATTTGGAGACAATGAGCATTGAACCGTTTTGCTTATATTTATCACGCAGTAAAAATGCCCCTCCCCGCGGCCAAAACCAGTCGTCTGTGGATGAGAATCCAAAACAATTAGTGGGACGTTGTCCTGCTTCACTTCACAGGCGCTGAGTGAAATAAGAATTTTAGAATGACGGGACACTCATTTATATGACACTTTATTCAACAGGAAGAACAGCTCGTTCCGCCCGTCATACGTCATTGTACATGCGCAGTCCTTTCAGTTTCGGTTTTCAATCCGATCAAGTGTTGACATGTTCTCTCGATCGCATTACAAAAGGAATAAACAAACCCTTTCAATCCGATCGAAAATGCATTCGGATTATGCTCAACCCGATCGATTAAGGCGTTTACATGAAGATTTTTTTAGTCCGATTGAGCCGTCAATCCGATTATAAGTGTCCATGTTATTGAAGCTTCACAATGACAGTATGAAGCACGCAAAATGTATAGACATGTACATATGCCGTGACGCAGCAGCACTCCCTACTGCATTACGGCGTCAAGCAAACCGAGCAAGTGAGGAATCTGAATTGATAATTGAGTTCAATGTAGCTTATAATATAGCCTTATTTGTGGCTTATTAGATTTCACTTAATTGTGAAGTAGACATGCATTTTTTTTTATCTTTAATACTGAATAGTCAATAGCTGCTGAAAATCTATTATTATATTATTTTATGGATTATATTTATTTTAAGAGTTCAGAAGTCTGCCCATCTGTGGCAACCATAGCATGTTGAAATCCAAAAGAAATTAATTTTGCACATTATTGTGTACTGTATTTTCTATTGCAGTAAATCTATCCCAACCAATGTTAAAGAAAACAAGGCGGCATGTGGTTTAAAAGATGGAAAGTAAAATAAAAAGCACATCTGTATGCAATACAGTTTCATTATTGTTCATTATTATCCAGAGCGGCTTACTATAAATAATTTGTGCGACCAAATCATGTTTTGCGCCAGTAACTGAAAAAGTTAGTAGCGCAAGTGCAACCAGTGGAAAAGGTTAGTGTAGTTCCCTGCATTTAGTGCTTTGTAAGTGATCAGCAATATTTGAACATTTATACGATGTTTTATAGGCAGCCAATGCAGTGTTGACAGAACGGGGCTAATATGGTCATACTTCCTGGTTCTGGTAAGAACTCGAGCTGCTGCGTTTTGAACTCGCTGTAGTTTGTTTGTTAAGCGTGCAGGGCAACCACCCAGTAGAGCATTACAATAATCTAGCCTTGAGCTCATGAACGCATGAACTAATTGTTCTGCATTTGTCAATGAGAGCATATGACGTAATTTAGATATATTTTTAAGATGGAAGAAAGCGGTTTTACAGATACTAGACACATGACTTTCAAATGAAAGATTGGTATCAAAGAGCACACACACACACACACACACACACACACACACACAGGTTCCTAACCGACGACGAAGACTTAACAGAGCATCATCAAGTGTTAGACAGTACTCTAGGTTATTACGTGTGGAAGTTTTTTGTCCAATAATTAGAATATCTGTTTTTTCTGAATTTAGTAGAAGGAAATTACTAGTCAGATATTAATTTTTAATATCAGATATGCATTCCGTTAATTTTGTGAATTGGTAGGTTTCGTTAGGTTTTGAAGAAATATACAGCTGAGTAGTATTGCGCAGAAAATTGGTCCGTTCGAGCAAATCTAATCGCACTTTTGAAACGCGCTGGTGAACGTGCACACAGTGTGGTGATTGAATACCTGGGGTCACCTCCTTGCATGCAGAACACACTTCTACATCAATAAACATGAACCGTTCGTCCACAGGACCCGCTGTTCCGCTTCTTCGAGCGCGAGGTGAAGATGGGGTCTCGGATGCTGCAGGACGTGCGTCAGGATCTGACGGATGTGGTTCATGTGTGTGAGGGCAAGAAGAAGCAGACCAACGACCTGCGCACACTCATCAACGACCTGGTCAAAGGTAGCTGACCCCTGACCCCACACTCTGACCCCTGACCCCTCACTCTGACCCCTCGCTCTCGTCACTAACCCTGTCCTGTTTCCTCAGGCATTCTCCCGCGCAGCTGGTGTCGCTACACCGTCCCGGCGGCCATGACCGTGATCCAGTGGGTGTCGGACTTCAGCGAGAGGATCCAGCAGCTGCAGCAGATCTCACAGGGGGCGGCCACTGGGGGCGCTAAAGAGCTCAAGGTGTGCGAGACACAATCAATGATGCTAACTGAGCTCCATTCAGTGCAAAACATTACTTTAATTTCCAGCACAAATATCTAAACATTCTTACATCAAGATACATTTACTGGATGTAAAGTCATGGAGTTGTTAATAAAACTCATCGTGTAGATGTTTAGGGTTAGAGAACACATTGACGTATGTTTCCTCCACTGGGTGTGATGCTGAATGTGTCGTTCTCCAGAACATCCATGTGACCCTGGGGAGCCTGTTCGTGCCCGAGGCCTACATCACTGCCACCCGCCAATACGTGGCTCAGGCCAACAGCTGGTCTCTGGAGGAACTGTGTCTCGAGGTCAACGTCACATCAGCACAGGGAGCAGCCCTCGACGCCTGCAGCTTCGGCATCAAGGGTGAGTGTGTGAGTGACTGAGTGAGTGACTGAGTGACTGAGTGAGTGACTGACTGAGTGAGTGAGTGACTGA
>JARPMJ010002652.1:87500-111615 GCA_033366665.1 Phoxinus dragarum
GTGACTGAGTGAGTGAGTGACTGAGTGAGTGACTGACTGAGTGAGTGACTGACTGAGTGAGTGACTGACTGAGTGAGTGACTGAGTGAGTGAGTGAGTGACTGAGTGAGTGACTGACTGAGTGAGTGACTGAGTGAGTGACTGAGAGAGTGACTGAGTGAGTGACTGAGTGAGTGAGTGAGTGACTGAGTGAGTGACTGACAGAGTGAGTGACTGAGTGAGTGAGTGACTGAGTGAGTGACTGACAGAGTGAGTGACTGAGAGAGTGACTGAGTGACTGACTGAGTGAGTGACTGAGTGAGTGAGTGACTGAGTGAGTGACTGACAGAGTGAGTGACTGAGTGAGTGAGTGACTGAGTGAGTGACTGACAGAGTGAGTGACTGAGAGAGTGACTGAGTGACTGACTGAGTGAGTGACTGACTGAGTGAGTGACTGACTGAGTGAGTGACTGAGTGAGTGAGTGACTGAGTGAGTGAGTGAAAATGTTAAAAAAGGGCGTCTGAGGGAGCTCTGCTGACGTGTGTGTGTGTGTGTGTGTGTGCGCAGGTCTGAAGCTGCAGGGAGCCGTGTGTGCGAACAACAAGCTCTCTCTGTCCACCACAATCTCCACTGACCTCCCGCTGACACAACTACGCTGGATGAAGCAGAGCAACAGCGAGAAGAGGAACATGGTGAGTGGAGACGCACACAGTGTCACTCACACACTCACACACACACTCTCACACTCACTCTCTCGCCCCCCTCTCTCTCTGCAGGTCACACTGCCCGTGTATCTGAACTTCACGCGGGCTGACCTCATCTTCACCGTTGACTTTGACATTGCCACCAAGGAAGATCCACATCACTTCTATGAGCGCGGGGTCGCGGTCCTGTGCACCGAGTAGAAGAACACGCTTTACCCAGCATGCCTCAGTGTAGAGGAAGAGCTTGAACGCTTCTTTACCCAGCATTCCTTTGTGTAGTGTAGTCTAATCATAACTGTGTGTTGGGTATTCATAACTGTGTAGTGTAATCATAACTGTGTTTAATGGGACGAGGTCAGAAGGTCAGAAGCATGTTGGACGATGGACTGTGTGTGTGTGTGTTTCTCACACAGATGTTTTAGTGGTGGTGAGAATTGTGTGTTTTAGATGGAAAAATGGAAGTTGATAAGTTTTGCATGAATGGTGGTTTTCAATAAAGCTCAGATATTCCTGAAGTGTATTTTGTGTCTGAATGTTATTCGTCTGCTCCTGTAGGATCCTTAAAGTCCACATGAAATCAAAATTGACCATATTTACTTTGTGCGCCTAAATTGATCGTTTTGTGGTGAACAATTCATCAATGCAAGTAAATCCACACAAAAAAAATTTTGGGCTTTGTAATCTTTAATCAAAATCTGAAAATGCCCCTCCCCTCTGCATTGGAGGACCTTGCCTGATGACGTAGGCTTGATGGTTAGGGTGTCTGTAACCACGCCCCTCCAACTGACAGGCTACCTGTGTGTTTGCGAGCATTGACAGCGCGTGAAAGGAGAGATGGCGAGGAGATGCATTTTTGGTTGTGGCACTCACGGCACACTTTTTCCATTCCCTAAAATTCCCTCGTTACGGTCCAGATGGCTCGAGTTTTTAAATTTCGAGGAAGGAGGGATAACAGAGAGGTCACGGATGTGCTCGAAGCACTTCACGCGCGAAAACTTTAAAAATTGGACAGAACACGAAATGGGGTTTGTGAGATATCTGTCATTAACAGATAACGCGGTCCCGTCAGTATACACCGTTGGTACCTCACAAAGTTTGACGGTAAGTGGAACTAGCTACAACCAAGCTCTTGAGACGTTGAACATCATACGGGCTGCCAACATAACTTTGTCAAATACTTAATAAACTAACGTTAAATGTTTAGTGCGCGTGTAACCAACATCACCACTTAAATCAAGACAGATTCTACATAACGGTCATCGCTTACTCTTTACAAAGGGCAACTTATGTTGAAAGATATAGAACAACTTATTTAAATGAATCATGTCTCATGCAATTGCTCAATTATTTTAAAAATCGACGTCTAATTGGGTACAAGTTGTCAATTTTGATACCCACTTACAGGTATAGTTGACAACATTATTTCATAGAATACTTTTTTCCTTGCAAAAAAAATGGTATTGTATATCCAAATGAATCGATATTGAATCAAGAACAGAATTTCAAGCTTATGAATTGAATCGTAATTGTCACTCCAAAGTGAACTCAAAAGTTGGCAGTCCTGCACAATCTATTTTGCCCTTGTACCCATATCATAACATAATGCAATTCCTGTTATACAGCCCGTAACAAGAAATGTGGCCTGTCAATGTCATAAACCATCTTTCAACAATGTGTCAGTTCAAACGGAAACCCACAAGCAGAAAAGACGGAGTAAAGGTAAAGTTATAGGTTACTAGCTATCTTCATTGTATTAACTGGTAATAGTCTTCTTGTGTTGTTTCATGTGTTTGATTGTCATATGTGTGTGTTGAAAATTTCAGCTGTTCAGGTAAAGCCTTTAAGCCACTCTGTTGGTATGAGTGTTGGTACAGGTATTGGAGCTCCGTGTCTCACTTCAACACCAATTAAAAGGCCACGCATTGAAGAGACTGTGTTCGATGAGAGCTCAACATACACCTCAAGTCAGTCTTCAGATGTCACCTATGAGCCTGACGTCACTAAAGAGAACACTGAGAAGTAAGTCTAAATGTGATTATCACTAAAACTTCAGACATGTTAAAAAATGTCATGGTATATAGGTCAGGTTTGAGATGATCAATCAAGATGCCTTGTTAGAAAGTATGATTTGATTTGCTGAGTTATGATTGTCCAGGGTTTGCCAACCACTATACAAAGCTAGGAAATACATGGTGTATGAAGACAATTTGCTACAATTGTTTGGGAAGTGTCAAGCATGCTGCCATACCTGCACAGTTGAGAAATTTGTAAATGGGACATTTCTATTCATCACGCAGGTGATCATAAATGTGGCACTGACAAATTGTTACAAACATATTTTTATTTATTGTATTATTGGCATATTGGATATTGTTCATATACATTTTATTGCTTCAAAATCGCATAGATCTGTTCACACTGCCTCCAAAAAACAAAATGGAACAGCCAGCCACACATTCAGAGTACACCAGCTGGGAATTTGCATTTGTCGGCAGCAGTAGCCTTCAGTGGGGCTTCATACATACAGATCCACAAGGTTTGTCATTTGTGTAAACAAAATAAATTATATAAATTGTAAAAAAAAATGTATACTTATGTAATGTGATATCTTCCAGGTACTGTCAGCACTCTGTCTGGAATGTATATGTCCCAGGACATTTTTTAATCATCAAAAGAGCTTTCTCCATCCAACAATTTTATGGCACTGGAGGACTGATCAAAACACAATGCTGGAGATGGCAAGGCATTCTGGAAAGGACGTTGTCTTGGGTGGTGACATGAGAGCTGATTCCCCAGGTTTGTTCATTTTGAGTGAAAAATAACGACATTCAGTTTCATCTGTTCATTCCAACCACAGTATAAGCATTATACAATGTCTGAAGCATTAAAGAATTTTGCTTTTTGGAATACACTGTAGAGACATTGGATTAAAATGTTGTTCAATGTGACAATTTTGGTCAATAAACCAGTAACGTCCTAAACTTTTTTCTGTTCTACTCTGATTCCCCCTGAAGGACACTGTGCCAAGTATGGAAGCTACACGATGATGAACCTGGAAGACAACAAGGTGGTGGACATTCAGTTAATCCAGGTAAAAATGCATTTTACTATGGTACTGCAATAATCTATAATGGCATTGTTGTGTATGGCTTTCTCACAATGGGTGTGTATACAAACACAGCAACACTTTAATAACTATCAAAACTTTTAATTATTGTGCATGTAAACATACTCATTGTCTTGGTTTATATGGTATCTATTAACTATCTGGATAAAATACTTTTTTTTTTTTTTACATCTCCAAACATGTCTTTTGTCTGCAAAATTGAGATTTTTTTCATCTCTCAGAGTAATGAAGTGGGTGCAAGTCCACGCATGGAACGCGAAGGTTTTTTGAGAAGCCTCCAGTTCCTGGAATCAGCAGGGTTAAGGGTTGGTGCAATCGTCACAGATCGGCATCCTTCGATACAAAAGTATCTGAGGGAGCAGCGACCTGAGATCCAGCATTATTTCGATACTTGGCATGTCTCTAAGGGTAACTGTTTGGCAGCATTTCAGATTAATCAGATATATACACAACAGCAACATAATATCACAACTTGTGACTCAAGTGACAAAAGCACAAATGAACTTGAACTAAGTTTTAAGAACTGATAAAAGTTTAATATTTTAATTCATTTTATTTTCTGTAATTGCTACTTAAGGTCTCGCCAAGAAGATCGATGCACTAGGGAAAGAGCGTAATTGTGGAGAGGTTCTGGCCTGGAGGAGAAGTATCATAAACCACCTTTACTGGTGTGCATCCTCTTCCAAGACAGGTGAAGAAGCCGTGGAAAAGTGGAAGTCTGTAACCAACCACGTGCAAAATGTGCACCATCATAACAGCGACTTATTTCCAGTCTGCGCCCACCCACCTCTTGAGATGCGAGCTTGGCTGACACCAAGTAAGGATTTTGTTAATTCCTAAAGCTACATGATTAGCCTAGTTTGGTAACAGCCATGATGATAACTATGGCTGAGTTGATATAGATTTTATGATTTAATTCCTATTTACAAGCTCTTGACTCTAATCTTAATTTCATTTGATATTGAAATTTGTTCTGAAATATTGCAGATACCTTTACATTTTCCATGATGGGAAAAAAATATAACTTAAATAATGCTTTAAACTATAATACTGAAAAATACTAAAAACTATAATACTGAAATCTAAAACTAAAATACTGATTCTGCTAAGAGTGAAACAATTGATTTTTTTGATAAGCCATGACTATAATATTAAATGGTTAAAACTTACAACAGTCTGTTGAATTCAAGTGCCCATAGTGATATACAGATGCAATGGGATTTAATAATCTATATCGATATTTCCAGCCATAAACTACCATTACAGTTATATGTTAATAAGGACTCACTGTCTTTATTAGGCACTAAAGCTTGTGAACGGTTTTGCGACCTGATGACAAACCAGCGACTCATAAAAGACGTGGCAAAACTGAGCCCTCACCATCAGACCTCCTCAGTTGAAGGCTTCCATAGCCTGATATTGAAATTTGCTCCAAAAAATGTGGCATTCTCCTTTGTGGGAATGTTGAACAGGTGTGACAGTTTAAATGTCTTTTAAGTTCATAAATAATGCTGTATGTGCATCTGTCACACTGTCCTATATTTGTAAATACATAATTTATCCACATAATTAATCACACTTTAAACAACCCCCTCTTACCAATTTTATACTTTTCATTTCTTCATTTAACTATGTAGGTTACACCTTGCTGCTCTTCACTATAATGAAAATTCCAATCGCGAGTATGCATGCAACCAGAGTGGTGAACCGTTTATCAGAGTGAAATGGCCAAAATACAAAAAGGGGGAACATTCCCTTCACTACACAAAAACAGCACCAACCTACAGTAAGTATAAAAGGGATAATGTTATCACACAATAAATATGTAGATCTTCTGCAAAATTAGATATTTAATTAACACGTACATTACATTATACATGTTGTTTATGTTAAATGCTGTTTGATTTACCACAATGTTATTTGATCCCAATTGTAGAAAAATGTCTACTTAAAAAATTACAGGTTCATTGTATTTTTTGCATTATAGACTACGTGGAGAGTCTGCTAAGACTGTTTTTTGAGAAGGTGGTCATCAATCCTGCCCCATACCAAGAGCAGATTAATGAACTGAAGGTTCCAGACCACTTATGTGCTGCCTTTGACAAGCCTGACCTACAGGAATCTGAAGTCAGACCCTGGTCCCGTTTTACACAGATGGAGTAGGAGCAGGTTGTGTGTGTGTGTGTGTGTGTGTGTCATTTTTAGTGTTAAAATTAATCTTCAAAATGTAATAAATGAAACATCAAGAGTAATTAAAGTCCTTTGTCATTATTTATTACATACAGTTGTACATACATATCACTTGCTATTGTGGATGTAGTGAAGGTAGCTTGAAGCCTGTGTATCTCTCTGATGTGAATGTGGATCTTATTTTAACAACAACACATGATGGGAGGACAACACGTATTTTTCTTCCCAAGTAGCCCCAACACCATCTGACAAAGGTCCTGTAGGCGGTGTGACGGTATCGCCTAAAGAGCAAAAAAAGGAAACTAGATAATAATGCATTTTTCGCAGGACAGAAACTGACTGTTGCAGATATGATTATTCACTTACTCTTCGATAGTAAAAACATCTTGGTCGTAGTCACCATAATACTGGACCAAGGATGCATATTCAACTTGAAGAACCCATGGGTTCAAGCAGACTGCTTCAAAACCTGGGTGTTGAGTCATGCATCCAGGTTGCAGTTCTGCTTCTGCACATTTATCAACAACCTATATAAAAAATATAACAATTATGTAGTTTTACTATATTACTCTAGTATTAGTAATTTATTCTAGACTGTAGTATGTTATATAATGTAATAACACATAGGCACCACTGTATTACAAATGTTACGTTTTTTTTTTTTTTAAAGTCATAGAGTTTCCTATCATCAGTTCTACTCTGCTGTTGTGTCATTTATAGGCTGATTAATAACATGATACCCATTCTCTGCACTTCTGTCACAAACCTGCCTAACCTCCCTACAACATAGTCTTTCAAGACCAGTGTCCATATGCTGGCAGTAGCCACAGGAGCACCTGAATGAAAAGCATAGTACAGTTTAAGTTGACAAATTAAAGTTGCGGTTTAATCGTGGTAAGCTTCATTATCTGTTCTATTATAGATGTAGGCAACTGTTTTAGACAATGTACAACATTCATTCAACAACTTATGAAAAATAAAACGCAGGTTACTATCATAACGGTTAAGGTTGCAGCAGTAATAGCAAATTAAACTAATTGTATAATTACAATCAGTGTTACCATTGGGACACATCGAGATGCTCGCGAGTGTCAACTTGCTCCTGAGCCGTCATGTCCAGGTGACCATTGGAACTCTCCGCATATAACGGCTCAAACATATAAGGTCTGATTCCCGTGACCAAATCCTCCGTGTGCTCCTGTTCCTCCTCATCTTCTTCCTCCTCCTCCTGCTGCTGCTGCAAATGCAGTTCTGGCGGTGTTTGAGGCGGCGAGTAATCCTCAACAACCGACTGTAAACTTGAGTTTAAATCTGCCTCCATTTCTGAACGAAACACCTACTTTTCTAGATCCAATCAGGTGCTAGTTGGGGAAAAAAGCCACGCCCACTATTTTTCCTCATTTAGTATTCCGTTTCTCTCGGAAATACGTCACAACACTGAGATAAAGTCGGTTGCAACTTCCGGTTCACGCGGACTTTAAAGCATGCATGAGACTTCATAACCCATATAGACTATAGTGCGGGAAATCCTGATTTGATCCTCTGCTGATTTTGTAAGAACAAAGAAATGAAGGGTCTATATTTAATTTATGGTATGTTTATTTTAACGGATAGAGACACAATATCCACCAAAAAATCCAGAAAAACGCATTATATAAAGGTTGTAAATTGATTCTGTATGAGTCCTGTAGAGATCTGTGAGGGAGCCGTAGCTCTGAGTGGCGTGTGCAAACCTGGCGACACTACAACACGTCTCGCCTCTGCTCGCCAACAAGGCTTTCTCCACAAGTACTTAATAATGTTGTGCTTGGGGATCAAATACTTATTTCACTCACTGAAAAGCAAATACATTTACAACCTTTATAGAATGTTTTTTTGAGGATTTTTGGTTGATATTCCGTCTCTATCTGTTAAAATAAACCTACCATAAAAATGATAGACCCTTAATTTCCCCGAGTACAGTGTGTACATGTACTCCAGCTGAACATAACGCTGGCAGCTGATGCCGGAGCTCTCCAGTTAAACACGGTTGAAGAGTGCAAGCCAGATCCTCCAGCGCCACCGTGTGTCCTGATCCGGCACTGCAGCAGGACTGACCTCTGACCTACAGATCATGTGCTGCTCCAGATCATGTGATTCTGACGGATTTATCGTGATGGGAGTGATTACAGGTTCAGCTTTAAACACACACACACACACCAGAAGTGTGTTTTCATCGAGACACGAGCAGATGATCAGGGAAATAACCGGAACCGACGCTGGACTTCAGTTTTGCTGCTAAACTTTGTTTAAAGTGACAAGCATTTTAAACACTGAACATGATCTACACACACACTCTCTCTCATATACTCCCTCTCTCACACACACACACACACTCTCTCATATACTCCCTCTCTCACACACACACACACACTCTCTCATATACTCCCTCTCTCACACACACACACACACTCACACTGACTCCCTCACTCTCACTCTCTCATATACTCCCTCTCACACACACACACACACACACTGACTCCCTCACACTCTCTCTCATATACTCTCTCTCACACACACACTCTCTCATATACTCCCTCTCTCACACACACACACACACTCACACTGACTCCCTCACTCTCACTCTCTCATATACTCCCTCTCACACACACACACTGACTCCCTCACTCTCTCATATACTCCCTCACCCACACACACACACACACACTGACTCCCTCACACACTCTCTCATATACTCCCTCACACACACACACACGCTGACTCCCTCACACACTCTCATATACTCCCTCACCACACACTCTCATATACTCCCTCACACACACACACACACACTGACTCCCTCACTCTCTCATATACTCCCTCACACACACACACACACACACACACACACTGACTCCCTCACTCTCTCATATACTCCCTCACACACACACACACACACACTGACTCCCTCACACACTCTCATATACTCCCTCACACACACACACACACACACTGACTCCCTCACTCTCTCATATACTCCCTCACACACACACACACACACACTGACTCCCTCACACACTCTCATATACTCCCTCACACACACACACACACACACTGACTCCCTCACACACTCTCATATACTCCCTCACACACACACACACACACACTGACTCCCTCACTCTCTCATATACTCCCTCACACACACACACACACACACTGACTCCCTCACACACTCTCATATACTCCCTTACACACACACACCTTGAGAGGCGCTACGTTGCCTCTGGGCTGACTGTCCATAAAACTGCTTATAGAGAGCACCAAAGATCATATTCCAAATCACTCAGTCAGGCACGATCACAATACTATTCCAACATCATTAACAACAATCCGGGAAATTCAAAACAGCTCTTTAAAACAATAAATGATCTTCTCAGTCCACCTGCCCAGAGGCAAAATAACAGTACTGACGACCAATGCAATAAATTCCTTGATTCATTTACCACAAAAATAATTACCATCCGCTCTAACCTAACACCCGGTAATGCCATTTCATCCATCCCCCCAACCTCAGCACCAATATTCTCTCATTTCATTCTCCCCACACACAGACAGGTTGAGACTCTCATACACAGCATGAGACCCTCAACGTGCTCATCGGACCCCTTTCCCACTGCCCTGATCAAATCAAATACGACTTTCTTAAGCCCTCTCATCACTATCATCATAAACTCTTCCCTGCAAACTGGTCATCTTCCAATCTCTCTGAAAACTGCACTCATCAACCCTCGGCTTAAGAAACCCTCCCTTGATCCTGATATTTTATCAAACTACCGGCCCATTTCTAACCTCCCATTTCTCTCCAAAGTCATTGAAAAAGTAATTGTCACCCAAATCCATAACCACCTTCAATCACACAGTCTTTATGAAAAATTCCAGTCTGGTTTTCGCTCCGCCCATAGCACAGAGACAGCCCTGGTCAGGGTCACAAACGATCTGCTTGTGGCTGCTGACCAGGGCTCTCCATCCCTCCTCCTGCTCTTGGACCTCTCAGCCGCCTTCGACACTGTTGACCACATCATCCTCCTCCACTGTTTGCAACACTTTATCGGCATTTCACACACAGCATTTCAATGGTTTCGGTCCTACCTGACTGATAGAGTTGAGTATGTGGCCCTGGGGGGAGCCAGGTCGAGGCCCCACACAGTTACATGTGGAGTGCCTCAGGGTTCGGTCCTTGGCCCCACTCTATTCTCCATTTATATGCTCCCCTTGGGCCACATCATCAGCAGGCATGGAGTTGCTTTCCACTGCTATGCTGATGATACTCAGCTCTATGTCAGGTTGGACCCCACATCTTCCGCATCATCACTCTCCACTTTATCTGTCTGCTTGGAGGAGACAAAGGCATGGATGACTGACAACTTCCTTCAGTTAAACAGCTCCAAAACTGAAGGTCTCCTCATTGGGACCCCACACCAACTCCGATCCTCCCCCTTGACCGTTTACTCATTTGCTGGCCACGACATTCCTCTCACATCCTCTATAACAAACCTGGGAGTTCGATTTGACCCCCACCTATCATTTAACACCCACATCCAATCTATCTGTAAGACTGCATTCTTTCACCTCCGGAACATCTCCAAACTCCGCCCCTCCCTCTCTCTTTCCGATGCAGAGAAGCTGGTTCATGCCTTTGTCTCCTCCAGGCTCGACTACTGTAATGCACTCCTCATCGGGATCCCTGGCAGGAGCCTTCAGAGACTGCAGAGTATTCAAAACTGCGCTGCCAGGGTCCTGATGGGGGTGCGCAAATTTGAGCACATCACACCCATCCTCCATAAACTTCACTGGCTTCCAGTTAGGTTCAGGATTGAGTATAAGATCTGTCTCCTGGCCTATCAGTGTGTCTATGGCAGCGCACCATTGTACCTCAAAGAACTCATAAATAGACACAACCCAACCCGACATCTCCGTTCCTCTGACAACCACAAACTCCAGGTCCCCAAGTCCAAACTCTGCACTATGGGAGATAGGGCCTTCCAGGCGGCTGCGCCTCGACTGTGGAATGCCCTCCCCAACAATTTGAGGGCGCCACAGTCTATAGAGGTTTTTAAAAACAAACTAAAGACCTATTTATTTTTTACTGCATTTTCTTAATATAATTTTGTTTCTTGCTGTTTTTTTACTGTTTTTATGATCTGTATTTTACCTGTGCAACTGTAGCACTTTGAGATATGTTTGTTCACGTGTAAAGTGCAATATAAATTAAACTTATTATTATTATTATTATTATTATTATTATTATTATTATTATTAGCCACGGCCCGACAGGTGTCGTAATACCAGTTTCGGCCATGGGAGGCGGTATGCGGGGCACATAACCACCAGCCAACCTGCAATACACGAATAACTCGCACGGCTTGTGGGCGTACTTGAACCTGATGTCTATCGTGTGGAAAGTACAGCCCACTACTTCATTTCAATTCAGGGAAGAGAGCGGAAGGATGGCTGAAGCCTTTGGCAAGAGAAGCACAAATCAAATCAGATAAGAAAAGGACCGCTCGTCACGGTCCGGGGTCGAAAGCGCGGGGGACGGCGAGCGAACTGCAGCGCATAGCCCTGTTTTACAACGTTCAGCCCCCATTCTGACACGCCCGGGATCGCTCCCCATGCTTTCGCACGCATAGCTAGGGGCAGAATGGTCTCCGTGTTCTGACCGCCGCACTGCGCGGGTTCGAGAAACTGAAACGGAGGTATCAGCGCGGCGCGCCCTCGTTGTCTGAAGAGTGCTGCTCGCTGACGACAGCAGCCGCTGTTTCACATTCAATGATTCGGTCGCTAAGGACGGAGAACAATTTGTGGCGCGAACAGGTCATTTGTAGCCTACTGTATCTTTCAACAGTGTTCGTGTTTTTTTTACTATAGTAGAAATGATCGGTTCACGTGCGCTGTCTGATGTTTACTGCATCACTCGACATGGAGAGGTGGGGTAAAGTAATAATTACAAGAGCTTCACGGTTATCAGATACGAGCATTCAACGGCCCTGTAGTATATATATATATATAAATATAGGTTATTTGTGTTTGCGCACGTGATATCAGGAAGCAATGTAATAACGTTACCTGTAATACACACATGATGGCGATGCGCAAATCGAGTGTGTGTGTGTGTCACAAATCATTATTGTTTCTTCAACTTATTAAAATATCTTACTTTACTGCAACTATCTGTTTCTGCTTCTTTATTATATTTATAGTGTGTGATTTATAAAATACCAGATCCTACATCACATATTTTGATATGTGAGGTATACTGCCCCCATCTGGTATGGAATGTGGAGTATGACTTGATTTTTTTTGCCAGACAATTACACATGGCACCTTTAAGTAAAGCTGTGGGGAAGCGCTTATAAAGAGATAAATGGTGAAAAATGGCCAGAACACTGGGAAATAAAGGATACAAGTAAACATAATATCCAGAAACCGGTTGGTTGGTAAAGTGGTGGGGCAGGAACCGAAAGGAAGGGGCAGTTAAAGATTTATGGGCACACCTGACTAAATCAGACACTCAGACACCCAATATGGCAAATTGTGCAACATGTTACTGTTAAAAGCTTCTTAGAAGGTAATTTAAAGACTACTTGGATAATAGAGAGAACGTTCTTTCTTTCTTTCTTTCTTTCTTTCTTTCTTTCTTTCTTTCTTTCTTTCTTTCTTTCTTTCTTTCTCCTTCTCCACTCTCCAGTCTGGTAGGTGGCGGTAACGCGCCTCTAAAGCTGGTTGCCAACCGCCAATCAAATCAGAAGAAGAAGAAGACGACGTCACCACTAGCGCCCGCCCCTTAGGACACGTCAGTGACAGACTTCCCCGAGCTGAGGTTAGTAGTTCACAGTGCTTCTCATATTTGCACTATTTTAAATGTTCAGGGTCATTTCTGTATTGTTTTTTAACTTTTCAACTGGTACAGCGCTATTTGTGCGTGCTTTCTGGCGGCCGGTGTGCCTTCGGATACATTGTCCTCAATTGTCTTTATTTATAAATAAATATATTTATCACGTATTCGACCGTATTCGTCATCACATATTCGTTTTTTCATAATTTTATTTTTTGTTTTCATATCACTTTTTACAACAAATCCAAAATGGATAAACAGTATGAATATGCACATTTTTCCTGGCGAGCATGCTGTGTTTTAAATTATGGGAGGCACTTTCATTTTGGGGAAGTTACACTTAAAAAGACTGAAACCAATCAGTGCAAATCATACGTTTGCGCTACAAATATTATTATCCGTCAGTTTGACTGAATTAACTGTAACATTTCATTTTATGTACTTTTTTTCAGACGTCAAGGGAATAACGTTACTTTTGGTATTACTTTTAATGTGACATGATAACAAGAATATCTATGGCAAGAGCTCTTTTCAGTCGCTGCTATTTTTTCGGTTAAGTTTTTATTAGTTAACATGAATAAAGAATGGACAAAACTTGTGCAGCTTTTATTATTCTTAGTTACAATTTACAAATGCATTAAAATCAAAAGTTGTAACATTAGTTTGCACTGTAAACTAACAAACGACTGTATTTTTATTAACTAACATTAACAAAGATTAATAAATAATGTAACAAATGTATTATTAATCTCATTGTACCCAGTTTTTGTAAATTATTATTATCATTGTGTTCATAGAGTGAATGCTTCGCTGATTGTTTACAGTTCACTGGAGTTACTTTAGGATAGGAGTGCTGCGGTAATGACTTATTTTTGTGGGCCAACCTGGAAGTTATCATCACCCTGGTTCCCTCGACATTGGCTTTTTTATTATTATTGCAGAAAATAAGGTATAGATGACTTAGCAAAAGCTTATGATATTTATGTTTTGTGACTTACCACTTTTATGAATTTTGGAGCGTAAATACAATCGTCAGAAGTCAAAACCCTAGGCTAAAGGTAGGCTATAAACTGCATCACCGTCACACTTCAGTCTTTTTAAAAAAAATCCCTGAAAGTTATAATAGTTTGCAAGAGCACCGTTATAAACACAAGAGGCTGTGGAAGCAGACTATAGTGAGTAGAAGAGTTTTACCTGTTCGCAGAGGCTAGACCCTTTTTACAGTAAAATCTTGCTGTGCATTAGTAAAATTCCTGATAATAATTGTCTGATCAGGTTACAGTAGATACGTCTGAAAATAGGCTTTCCTATTCATTGAACATTATCATTTACATTATTTGAATTAGGGATGGGCGTTTAAAAAAATATTGCATTAGAATATTTGGGCTCAAACAACGAATATTCGTTTATTTAAATGACGTTTAACAAAAAATACGTTTTTAATCAATTTTTTGTCACAATTTCTGAACAAGCTTAAAATTAGGCAATATACAGAGAAAGCTTATGTTATATCTTAAGGTTTTCTTTTTAAACATTAAACAATATGTGTAAATAAAAACATATAAATAAGTTAGTAGACATGCAAATGCAGTGTTACTTATAGTCAACAGAATGCGTTAAAGGGACCATCAAAATAAAGTGAAACCTATTCATTTGTTTATTTGGTTTCACTTTATTTGGATGGTCCCAAGCTCGTTGGCCACACGGACCATTTATCAAACGCGAACTTACAGGGATGCTGCGTCCGAAAACTGATAAATGCTGCAGGACGCATTCATAGGTGAGAAGGCATCAAGGCACGTCCGAATGCATCACTTCCGGTCTCCTGAGATTCCTTCATCTGATTGGTTTCTGAAGGCGGCATATATGTATCCTTACAGTCTATGGTATCCTTCCATGCCTTTGATATCCCACAATTCTGTGCTTTACATTCGGCGACAGTATAGCTAAAACATAAAGATGGCGTCTGGTCATCAGTTTGTGTGTAAATGTACATTTTTGATCAACGTTTTCCACTTATGATGTAATTTCTTGCGAGAAATTACTATTGCAGTAGTTAAATATTCGCTTAGTTTTTACTGAAGCTCGCCCTAGTTTACTGTTTTATGAGGAACCTTCGTGCACAGTCATTGCCTGATAGGACAGCGAGGAAACAAGTCACTGCCTGAGTTTTCTAGAGCAGATGCGTTTACTCGCTGATCGGTCTTCATCACGCGACCACTAAACAGCAATGTGGATTTGAAAACAGTTGAATTGTAAGGTAATAATTATTTACTTATTAGCTGGCAAGTATGCGGTGACGTGATTGATACGCATGAGTGTGTCCTTGTTTTTAGTTCTAATATTGCAACAGCAGCCAGTCCTGAAGGACGTGCTGCGTGAGGAGTGAAAATATGTTTGATTTTTAGGTAATTATAAAACGTGCTGGAGACGTTCAAAATGCGTTTTGTGTAGTTCGTTATCTCCCAAACTTACTAAATACGTTTATTGTGTGGCTTAAATTACGGTACTTATAGAGTAACATGTTTGGCTTGTCAGAAATGTTACATTCAGCCATCACAAATGCGTCGACTTTTAAAAATAAAGTTAATTTTTTTACCAGGAAAGGAGTGGTTTTTATGTGGAGTTTTTTATTGTCACTTACAACTAAATATATTTTATTTAAACCTGTGGAAAAATGCAGATCCTGTGGTAAATAATGGTGAAAAATCACATTTTAAAACTGTTGCTCCATTATTACCCTGTAGTGTAGCAGATTTTGACTTGCATACAAAGAGTAAACAAAGCAGCGCTTGCTTATGAATATCAGTCATGTTGATCACTTTCTTCGTTCCAGATGGCTCATGTTGTTATGAAAATATTAATGTATTGGAAGGCTCAGGTAAGATGACGTACAATTAGACCAGCCTTCTGTCTGTGTCGTCTTGACTTGTTTGCTCGCTTCTAGACTATCACTTTGCTTTTATTCTCGTGAACTGACCTGTTTGCTAAACCGAACAGCCAATCAGAGTGATCTCTCTCATCGACGGCTCCGCTGCAGATTCGACATGCTGGATTGGGCGACCTGCCGCCGCCGCCGTGAGCCCGACTAGAGCCGTCGTGTGGAAGACGCCGCAGAATCTGGCCCGGCAGGCGCTCACGATGGTCGACCGTCAGCTTGGTGTGACACGGCCCTTAAACTGGGACTCTTATTCTGCCTGACTGGAGACAGACAGACTGAAGACAGAGCGGTTTGACCAATCAGATGAAAGGTGCGTTTCAGCGCCGACCACGTGCAAGAATGAAATATCAAAGCTATTAACCGATTTGAAAACCACCAACAAAAAAAGTAGAAATCGAGCGGTAATCTCATTTTCCGTTTGTTAAACTAAAGAAAACTTCTCGGCATTCCTTTTCAGATAAGCTTTCAAACAGGTAAACGCACCTGGACCTCTAGCATCTGTTTGAAAATTGCTGAAATAAACATTTAGCAGGCAACGTGTGATGAACTTCAGAGCAATTTTTTAGGGATGCACGATATGTAAATTTAGGATAAATCTTTGCATTTGAAATCCGATAACCGATATATTGGCCGATAAATCTAAATCCAAATTTTTATATAATTTTTGAGAGCCTGATTACAAAAACAAGTCTCACCATTAAAATCCATGTCCCAAGCACACAATTATAATGATGTTTTCTTATTTTAATTTTATGTAGCTTCGTAGGCCTATATGAAACCAAAACCATCATGACGAACAGCATCTGAAGTTTCTCAATTAAGACCAGATAATCCATTATTTATCGGCTTTAATAAATCAGCCAAATTTTCTTATCGAACCGATAACGATAACATTAAAAATGAACATATATATCGGCATATACCGATATGGTGGCCGATATATCGTTCATCCCTACAGTTTTTTTTAGTGTTGTTTGTTTGTGTATAATTGTTCCAATGTTTGTTAAAGTTAAAGCTATACTGCTATACGATACTTTAATTTAACTGAGTCTCTCATCTCACCAAGTATCTATTAACAGCCACTGAAAAAACTATTTATTTCATGTCAATAGTCCCCATTTTTACTTCATTTGTCACGCTGATGTTGACAGATCACGTGTAAATTGACACTTACTGTTCATTTGATTGATGTCCATAGATTGAGGCAAACTATAAAGTCTGTGATAAAACACATTTAATGTTTTCAACAATAAAAACAATTACAAGATGTTGAATATGTTTTAAAGCAAATAAAATAAATGTACATTTCAATAGTTGGATCGATGAACACAAAACATGCTTAAAATGTGTGGATTACTGAAAGCATCAATTTAATAAAAAAATTGTGTTTGCAGATCTGCTCCTCCCCCAGCAATTCACCAATAAAAGAAGAGTTTATGAAAAAGCATGGAGAACATTAATGAGCCTGAACCCTGCAGAATAAAACAGGAAGATATTGAAGAAAATATAGGTTGGTGTTTATTCTTGACTCTTCAGTTATGGTTATACAACTTCAAGTAGTTTATCAGATTTAGGATCAGAAGAGCTATGAAATAATGATTACAATGGTTTGAGGTGTACTGGTACCTGTGGTTAAAGGCATTCATTTTATCAGAGCAGATGTCACTAGTGACATAATATAAAAAAATAAAGGCTAATATGAACAGGGACTGTTGTTTTGACTCATTGAAAACAATTGCTTTAAAACTGCATCTCAGTTTTTTGAAAACTGCTTTTTTTTTATGATATGAACTTATTGTACTTTTACTTTCATATTAGATCTGATGGAAGCGAATAAGGAGATTGAAGACCCGAATCATGTCAAAACTGAAGAAACGTCTGAAGAAAGTGACTCATTGGAAGGAAAAACCCCAAAATGTTTCTCCTGCCCTCAGTGTGGAAAGAGTTTCTCGTGCGAACAAAATCTTAATTTTCACGCAAGATTGCATAGATTGCCGCACACATGTGATCAGTGCGGGAAGAGTTTCACAATTAAAGGAAACCTTACTGAACACATGAAAATCCACACCGCAGAAAAAACACACTTGTGTGACCAGCGTGGGAAGAGTTTCCCTCAAAAAGGAGACCTTAATGATCATCTGCAAATCCACACTGAGAAGCCGAACACATGTGATCAGTGCGGGAAGAGTTTTCTACATAATGGAAGCCTCGCCGAACACGTGAAGGTCCACGCGATGGAGAAGCCACACGCATGTGATCAGTGCGGGAAGAGTTTCTCTCAAAAGGGAAACCTGAACGAACACATGAAAGTCCACACTGGGGAACGGCCGCACACATGTGATCAGTGCGGGAAGAAATTCAAACTAAAAGTAACCCTTAACGAACACATGAAAATCCACACCGGAGAGAAGCCGCACAAATGTGACGAGTGCGGGAAGAGTTTCAGGCGAAAACCGAGCCTTCAGGATCACATCAAAATCCACACTGGAGAAAACCTGCACTCGTGTGATCAGTGCGGGAAGAGTTTCAGAAAGGCCGGCGTTTTTAAAGTACATCTGCGTACGCATACTAGAGAAAGACCTTATAACTGCGATCAGTGCGGTAAAAGGTTTTTCAGGGCAGACGCCCTGAAGGACCACGTGAAGCTCCATACAAACGAGAAGCCTCATGTGTGTTCTTTGTGTGGAAAGGGTTTTAGACAGATGGGTAATTTAAAAATACATCTGAAAAGACACAGCGGCGTGAGGGATCACACTTGCTCGAAGTGCGGAAAGTCCTTCATTCGAGATTCTGAACTGAAACTGCACCAGTCAGTTCACACCGTAGAAAAGCCTCACGAGTGTTCGCAATGCGGCAAGAGATTCAAACGGCCAGAATATCTGAAAATACATGAGAGGATCCACACTGGAGTGAAGCCGTATCAGTGTCATTCGTGCGGAAAGAGATTCACTTATTTGGGTTCTCTGCTTGGCCATACGAAAAGCACATGTCCGAAATGACTACCGGATGAGTAATCTATGTTCACATCCATCCCGATGCTGCGTCCACACCAAACATGACCTGATAACATGCAATAAAGAGCAACACAAGCTCTCGTAGAATATATTTCACCCACACGGCTGAGATTGTTATGGCTCTCTGTCTACATCATTTTATTTTTGATATCCAATGTATAACAATCAAATTAAATTTGTTCTGGCCAGCTGATTTGCACCATATGTTCATCTGTTTCACTTAAGCCCCTTTCACACAGAGATTCGGGAAAATACACGGATAATGTGATCGTTTGATTTTGGTTCATTCACACTGCCAGTGATTTTCCGGGACCTGTGAGTGCGTTCACACACATCCCGGTAAGATCCCGTAATGACACGTGACGTCAGGATGAGACGTGTAACGCACCCGCCGAAAACATGTACACTGACGCATCGCGTACCGTTCCACAAAGCTGGCGAGCGCTCTCAGCTTCAGAGCGGATAGTAAGGAGCTCCTGGTCTCTCCTTCAATCCAGTTGGCATTGATCCTGGCTTTTGTTCACACAGGGCGCGTTCCGGGAATGATCCCGGCAATGTTACTAGGTCCCCAACCCGGGATCGATGCCGGCATCAATCCCGGGACGTGTTTGCATTCACACAGAAGGCACTCTGGCAATTTCGCCGCAATTTCCCGGGATAACGCGCTGTGTGAAAGGGAATGTAGTTAAGTCTGAACGATTAATCTCTAAGGGGGTATTTACACAACACTTCATGCTTTCGGCCGTTCATTTACAGGACCGCGATTTGGGGGCCTGAAACCGCAAACTTTTGAAAACGGGTTTCAAAGTGCAAGTTTTTGAAACGATAACATTATTGTCTCCATGTAAACTACAAAACCGCGACGAATTTGTGAAAATGCCGACTTTATGTGCATGCATATTACGTGTTCAATCTATAAGTGTTTCTTTACAAAGTTGCATCGCCAACTACTGGCCTGGCAGCAGAATACAGCGTTTTTAGTCATTTTCGTGGATCATTTTGACAACTTAGCAATCTGTGCGCGAAAAAAACTCAAAGGAAAAATTTGTACATCGTTGTTGTGTACTTGACATATGTACTAAACATAACAAATTGAAACAATATCTCACGCCCTCCACAAGCTTGATACAACCAGCAGAAAGAGAAGCTGGAATAAGGACAAGCAGATCAGAGTGCAATTTTTACAATAACATTCCTTTCATATTTGTTTTTTATATGTTTGTAGTTTTTAACAATATCTGGCACGGTTTTGGTAATGTACGTTTTCGCATCACTGTGATGATGTCATAACTAGCGTTCATAGTCATTGTTGAGTTTTTGTTTATTTATTTTTATTTAATAACATGCATATAAACAAGTACAAATATTACACAAAGACTATTATACAAAAACATGAAAAGAAATGCATGCATGTACAGTCTGAATATCTTTCTGTTTTCTCACAGGCAATATTGACTCAACATAATGCATTACTTCCTTTTTAAACATTACAAAACATTGTTAATATTTTGAGAATTTGCATTTATGTATATGTAGTTTAGCCAATAAGAAAATAAAATCAATAAAATATGTATGAATTTGTTTGTCATTCTGATTTGAATAGAGACCCAACAGCATGTTTCTACTGTGAAACAAAATGTATAATCAATATTTTTTTAATAATAAAGTCAAGTTACTAAAGAACAGGACCAAAACAAATCAGCCATTATCGGGGGCAAAGAACAAAGAAGACGATAAGACATGCCAACATGGCTGGGAGTGTCACCAACTGCAGCAAGGAGCAATTAAAGACATTTAAAGATGAATTTAGGCGAAATGGCAAAAAAAATCATAAACATTAACTAAAAATATGATTTAATGGATTATCACTTTTGACCAATAGGTGGCGCAGTTACGAAATTGATGTGGTGTGGTCAGAGTGAAGTGACAATGACACATACATACAAAGTTTGTCAAAATGTCAAGGCATTGCAGAGATAAAGCTTCAATAGTCATTTTGGCAGCATGCCTCAACTTTGCTGCTGCGGTACACGAAAACGGTTATGTCTATCGTCACGAAATCCATATTTATATTCATATTCATTAGTCGGCACGGTCTGGAGATGATACGATTGATACGGAGATGGTCGAAAAAGTGGGTTTTAAAGAAAATAAAGATGGCAGACAGGAAGTGTGGCTGACTATGGCAAAATTGATATCTATGTTTTTAGCATAACCCAAGGAATCTATTGAGATCAGTGTCATTACAATAGGCAAATTTATTCAAAAGCTATTAGCATTTTTGGACATTTTGTTATAAATCACAAGATGGCGCTTTTTAAGTACCTTTCAAGGCATGGTGCCGATGACTCCTACCGAGTTTCGTAACGATATGCTAATGCATTAATAAATTATTACATTTTATATCACAGTACTGTATTTAAGGCGATGGCAATTTCATGTTTTGTTCTATTATAGCGCCAACAAGAGGCACAATCCCACTATCCCGTTTTGGAGTTATAGACATGTATAAACACATAGAAAATGACCCACACCTGACTTTGTTTGCATTTTATGCCACTTACTATTAATATTTTGACACTTGGGAATTAGCATATTGCCAACGACCTATGTTTCCAAACTTCTGACGGTGGTTTCATCTCGATCGGTCTAGCGGTTTCGAGAATATTGTCAAATGTTTATCAAGCGCTAAATCACAATGCTACACAAACCGTAAGGCGAAACTTAGCATGTTTGGTATCAGGAACCTAATGAGATCACTCGCGTGAAAATAAGTCAACCACACCCAGACTTAAGCATTTGAACATTTCTGGATCGAACCTTCTCAGGCTCATTCAGGTCATCGTACTGATGACCCATATCGAGTTTCGTAACGATGCGTTCATAAAATACAGCATTTTGGTACAAAATTCAAAATGGCCGACGCCTGGTCGGTCGATATGGAAAACATTTTTTTTATCAGTCGACTTGGCATGACGTCCTAAATCTATTGATACCACTTTTATGATTTTTGGACAAACCGTTCAGAAGTTATTAAAAAAAAAAAGGCCTTGACTAGCTTGTTCAGGTGTGTTTGATCAGGGTTGGAGCTAAACTCAGGGCATGGCCCTCCAGGACTGGATTTGAGGAACCCTGGTGGGTATTTAACAAGTTGTCTAATCCAGTTAGTTTTGAACATATTTTTTAATGTTCCAAAATCTAAGAAGTTAAGGCCACCATTATATATAACGCATGCCTCCAAACAAAATAAAAGAGCATTTTATTATATATTCTGATCCAAATGAAGAGTCAGTGCTTCATACTGATCTTGTTTATATTTCATCACATTTCATTTGTAGATCAGATCATTTTCTTCTGATAAATTTTCTGACAAAGGTTATGCCTCCAACGCTATTTCTTTCCTCAGCTTTCCAAGACTAGACCTGTTGGCTGCCAAAAATTAACGTTATTTTTATGTCTATGTGTTTTTTTTTTATGTGCTTTAAGACAAACCATGTGTAAATTTATGTCAACACCATTGCATCAGATTAACGTGTGATCGTCAACCAGTGGATCTCTGAGCTGAGTGAGTGGAGGCGGGGATCATTTGCATATTAGATACAACCAGAGAACCTGATTGAGACACACCCTATATTTGTATTATTTAACATGATTATATATTGAAAGTTTGTGTAATATTCCAAGTTTGCAGTTCACTAGTTTTACTCATTTTGAGGAAAACTGTTTTTGTGCAAACTTTATAGCGCTTACAAAGGTACAAAGGTTTCAAAGCAGCTTTACAGAGATAAACAGGAAAATAACGATTCAGTGATGCAAACAGAATTAAATTCTGCTGTAAAGCAGCTCAAAAAAGACAGTAGAAAACAACAGTCATTATTCAGTTGAAATTAGTTCAGTTCAATGACAATGCATAAATTATGAAATCAGTTCAATTCATCTATAAAAGCTCTGGAGAAAGCAGTGATGTCCTCATCCAGCTCAGTTCAGCTCTCATACAATAGTGTATAATATAATAGCAAATAATATCACGAGTAAATGTCTTCTCACATTAGTCTAGACTGCAATAGCATCATGTTCACACAGAGCCTGCTTTCTCCCAACACGGGGACAGGAGAGCTGTCGTCAATACATGGGGAAACAGTGCGTTTCTTATTTGAAAAGTAACTCAGATATTTTGATGTAAATTTAACAGTAGGCGAATGCATTACTTTAGTAGTTCCTTAAAAGAAATCTGAAAAAGAATAAAGAGATTAAAGAACCGCATTGTTGTTGATCTGTCAAACTGGTATATTGAATATATTATAATGTGAGACACATTGCATCAGATTGCAGGGAAAGAAAAGAAAAGAAAAGAAAAAGAAAGATCGGAAGAAATAAATCACGACTCCAGTAGGTGGAGATATGCACATAAATGTGTATCGCCAGTAAACGAAGAAGAAGGAGACCCGGAAGTAGAACGAGACGGAGACAAAGCGCCAGTGAAGAGTAAAGATGTCTCCTCCGTCTCTCTTCGACTTCACCGAAGCCAGAGATACTTTTACGGTAAATTATTAGTGAAGTGTCATCATAAGTAGTAACCGGTATTAAAATAATAATGTCTCCCGTCTAACGTAATATAACACCTTATCGTTATACATGTTTATAATTCATTGGGCCTTTTGGACGCTTAACGTTAACGTTACATATACAGTAATTTGTTGGTGATTGCTTTGACTATGATGATGTTTGTGAATGCCATGGTAATGCCGTCTTACTATTTGAAAAACATGGTATTAATGGTAATAATAAAACATGGCTACATGGGCAAAATAACATTTTCACTATACTATAATAAACTTTATTACTTTGGTATTATTATTATTATTATGATTATCATCCATGTAATGTCATCATGCTGTTATTGCTGTTTTCTGTGTGTTGTTTGCAGACTGCCACTAAAAGTGCTGTAGACATCAGGAACTGTAAACCCCTGACCAACGCGTTCAGTCATCTGCCTGGAAAGTAATAATTGCTCTTTATCAATATCATCATGCTTTTATTTGTGCTGCAGGGAGTTGGTTTATTACGCTTGAACTCCAGTGTTTGAATGTATATTAGTTTTATAAGTATTGCTGTTGAGATGTGTGATTGTTCACAGTGAAACTGAGAAGAAGGCCACTCTCGATCAAGCCCTGCGTGGAGTTCTTGAAGAGCAAATAGTGAGTCTATCTATGTGTTATTTATTATCATGTTCATCTTGGAATATTGACATACGTGCAACTATTCTGTGTATGAGTCCGACGATTG